>BSBK01004555.1:352500-445443 GCA_027943335.1 Chamaecyparis obtusa
CTCCCTCTTTAGGCTTGAAAGTGGCAATCTCTGTAGTTACCTTTCTAGTAGATGGATCGGTAGATAACCTGGCATCACTCTCCAACCTTTTTGCTTTAGGGGTCCGGGTAGCATATTTAGTGATGATCTCCTTCACAAGAAGTGAAATGGGTTTGTAACTCTTCCTCTTGTTCACTGATTCAGTTAGCCAGGGAGGAACTGAACCAGTCATCATCTGGTTATCAGGTGTTTTGGCAGGGGTACTTTCATCCTGAGGTACTTCTATATTAATGGTAAGAACTTCCTGAACCTTTTCCTATTCATCCAATGGGAAGGAGATATCTTCATCATTAATCTCAACATCCAAATAATCAAGCCCTAAAGATTCCATTTGAGAACACCTTTCCGACCTTGTTCTCGACCTCGATCTCAGTGCAGTTGGATGCAACTTTACCTGCATTTGGAACCACAAGAGATGCATTAGATGGAGTATGTTTTCCATTTTTCAAGGCTGGTTCTGCACTATGCTTTTCAAGAGGGGGTTTCTTAGCTCCTTTCTTCTTCTCTTCTGTTAACCAATTTTCTGTGACCTAAAAAATGGTTAAGGCCCTTAGCTTTATATCATCTTCTTCTTCCCTATCCCAATCTATGTTCGGGGCACTCCTTGCTTTTACATTGCTAATCTCTAAACCTATGGCTTTGGAACTATTCTCTTCCACACCCTTAATATCAAAGTTCAATTGCAACATTTTAATCTGTAAATTTGCAAGTCTAGAATGATCAAGTTTCCATATTGCTTCCTTGTCACCGAGATCTTCCCATAGGTCCTCAAGATGCAAACTAGGTGAAGGATAATTACTCAAGCTTAGAACCAGCCTGGTGAAGCCCTTATTGTCAAACCCCCTTCTTAATTTATGAAATTGCAAATGAAAACTCAATAAATTGCTTCCAATCACCGAAGCATCCATCATGTTGTTACAGACCAAATTACCAATTTTAATTGGGAACATAGAAGGCCGATTTTCTTCTGGCAGAGTATTTTTAACAACCACAAACAATTGCTTTCAAATTTCTGCTAGAATAAAATAGTCAAAAGCGAACCTTCGGAGCTTGAGAGGTTCATCATGAAAGCCTCTGACCCGTATGTAGGTGAAATGTGGGAACTGAATATATAGACTTCCATAGGTCTGAACCAGTTTCTGTGCCTCCAATGAAATTCTTTGGTTCGGGACTCTTGCCAACTGTTGACACAATCTACCTAGGAAAACATCATGAACCTTCCTGTAATTTTCCAAAATTTTATCCTTCCTTATCAATGGACAAAAATCATAAATAAAAAGCTCTTCATTCCAAGGAACATGTTGAATAGCTGACAAGTCCTGTGTACATGCCAAGCAATATATCAAATAGGAGGACATAAAGAAATCCTTCTTAATGGCTTGGGCCTGTTTGAGTTGATCCCTCAGGGAGCTAGCAATGATCTCCACCCAATCAATATGTTTCCCTCCTTCCAAGACTATCTCGATAAAATGAAACATCCATTCTTCATAGAGAAGAACCTACTCTGAACCTTTAATCTGGTGAAGCAACACTATCACATCATGGATAAGAGGTTTCATGTGATTCTTAGTGAGAACTTTAGGCAACTGAGACCCACCTTTGTAATTGGTTTGAGTCCACTTCCTAGCCACATGACTATGGTTTTTATCTATGTTCTCTCTATACTAAGCTAGAGATTGGGTGGGAGTAAAACTGACAAAGGATTCCTCTAGGATTTTAAAGACAGCCATAATAGTCTCCCTATTGACTGGCACAAGGGTTTGGCCTTCTACATTCAAAATGCACTTAGATTTGACATCATATCTGTTAATAAACTACTGTACCAATTCTCAACATACAACTACTGGCGGAAAAGCCATGGCTTCTAACAATCCACTCGACAGAAACTCTAGACTATGGTCTTCTGATGCATGGTTGGTGAGGTCAACTGTTATTTTCTCTACTGAAATCCCTAATAGGTCTGTGTCTGAAACAATGAGAGCTCGACATTGCATATTTTTGACATTTCTGAAGAAATGCAAATTGGTCTTCATCTTTCCCTAACACAAAATTTCCCCCCTCTCAAATCAACATGTTAAATAGCAATAGGAAATGAGGAAAAGCTTTAGGAGCTACCTATTTTACGCAGGCTTGAAACAAATTCTTCTCCCATAGTCGAGACTCCGTAGAACAAATGATAGGGAAGAAAAACTTACAAGGCTGTTTATATTTTGAAAGATTATTGTCTAGAAAAATTGACTTTAATGAGCATAAGTTGGAGACATTAATCTCAAATGATGTGAGCAGTAATGACTCATCAATAGGATGTCCCTAAAATTCACCATCTTTAATATCATTATAACCATTCCCCAAATGATATCTCCCACTTGTGCCAACTATTTTATTAATCGCTACCCGAAACTTAATTCAAGCTTTGCTTTGTGGCTCCTATCTAATCAAACTGCCCTTCTTTAATATTAACCATCATTCTACCATCAGCTTATGACATGTGTCCCATCAAATGTTTTTTCATTTATTATTCTACCTGCAATCTATCTTTGAACCTCTTTGAACTACTTTGAACCGGAGTTCAAAGTGGTTCGAAGTGGTTCACCAACCAAATGTGATGTAGGCTTGGGCCCACTTACAGAAAACAATCATTACAAAAGAAAACATCATTGAACTACTTTGAACTGCCTTGAATTGGAGTTCAAAGTGGTTCAAAGTGGTTCAGGCGAGGTAGGAGTGTTGAAAAAGGTTCATCCAAGCGAGAACGAAAATGAAACTTGACAAACTTGAAGGCTATTACTTGATAACTCTGAAGGACATTGACGCTTGAAGGATTACTACAAGGAAAGACTTTTAAGGGAATGCGCTAAATGGACTTCAAGGTAATGAACTTGTAAGGGTCTTAGACACTTCAAAATATGGTGACTCTAACTGACCCTAACACAGCGGCACTGGCATGGAGTCCTGGAGTGTCTGGCAGAGGAGCTCCAGCTATGATGGTGACCCCTAGGAGGCATGCGGTCAGCTGAGAGAGAATCCAAAGAAACCTGAGCAATAGTACAAGGGACATTGCCCCACTGCTGGAGTATCTCCTTTAAATGGGTGACCTCTAAGTCCACCTTGTATGCTTGCACCTAGATCTACATCATGCCATTGTTACAAATACATGCCTTAGCATAAAGAGAAATATGAATGTCCAGAGAGCTATGAGAAAAAAGAATAACATTTCTTTCTTTCCATATATTAAACAAAATCTCCATCCTAAAAGCATGCCATATTTGGGTGTACTAGGAAGGCATTTTGGGGGGATCACCAAGAAGCACCATATGCCACGAGAAAGGTTCGGGCCTAAAGGGAGAAAAGAGGTCGTGAATCTAGACCCAATAATTTTGGGCATGATGACAGAACCAAAAAATATGCATAATCATCTCAGACTGACCACAAAAAGGGCATTTAGGATCCAGAAGACCCAAATTCTTGAGCCTAGCTCCCAAAGGTAAGCCTTGGTAAAGAAAACACTAGGAAAAATGAGCAATGTTAGGCTCAGTAATAGAATCCCAAATAGTGTGAAATCGCTAGCTCAAACTCTTCTGGGAAGAGGAGAGATGCCATTGTTGGTTGAGATAATCAATCATGGGTAGATGGGGAACAAACCAAGAATACCCAAGCTTGGGTTTGTAATTGGTGAAGGGTGTAGTAGGGTACCATTTCCAGTCCTTCCACCAAGGTCTAACTGATTAAATTTGCAACTTGTGCAGGAGATGAGGTGGAATGTCCGAAACCAGCAAGTCAAAAGTTTGACAATCTGGGTGGATGAGCTAGAATTGGACTCGAAGATCATCCCAAGATTGAAGATTAATGGTGGCTCTAGAGAAAAGATCTTTTGGGGTTTGAATGCCACATTTGTGAAAATGAAGAGCACTAACCCCTTGAATTTTGGCAAGAGGAATCCCTTGCTGAGAAAAAAGAGGGGACCACCAAATGTTCTGCTGGTTAAGAGAAAGACCATCTCAGAAACCATTCCCAACCCAACAGAGCCAGGGCTTGACAGATTCCCAGGCTTTCCATATAATTTTGGTGACAAAAGTGCCCTGTATTTGAATATGTTCCTTCATAACCAAAAGGGTTTGAAAGCCAATCCCCTTCCAGGTTAGTTTATGAAGAGGATATCCTGAGGAAATGCAGTGTCGAATCAAAATTTTCCAGGACTCATTTCCTATGAGACATAACACAACCCATTTGGCATGAAGGGCATGCCCTTGCTTCTAGGTATCAAGTAAACCAAGCCCGCCTGAGACTTTGGGAAGGCAATAGAAATCCCAGGCAACTCTATGAAAGCCTTGATGGTCAATACCAGAGGCCCAAAAGAAATCACACAATAATTTCTTGAGCTTCTTATAGGAGGCTTTGGAAGGAGCCCAGTGGGAGGAGTAATACACATGTGTGGCCACCAAGATCTTGGATCAAATTTGAAACTTTCCCATGAGAGAGAGTGGTTTTGTGATCCAATAACTAATCTTCTTTTCAATTTTGGCAAGAACTACATTCCATAGATCCGTATGGTGGGCTTGAAAGGCAAAGAGAATGCCAAGAAAGTGGAAAATTTCCCCATGCTAAATCCTAGACCAGCCAAACTGAGAAAACTAGGCAGGCTCAGGAAGAGATGATTGTCTATAGCAGAGGGTTTTATGCCATTGAATGGCTGAACTAGAGGGTAGACAAAAAGTATCTAAACACTGCAAGGCTACATTGATATTCTCTTCATCCTCTTCTAGAGTGAGAAAGGAATCATAAAAAAAATGGCCATTAACTAGCTATTGAGATGAATCTGGCAAGGAAATTCCCCTGAAATGACCCATAGAAATGGAATGAGCAAGCAAGTACCCAAAACCCTTAGTTGCCAGCACATATAAGGTAGGGGCCAGAGGGAAACCTTTCCAGATGGATTGAAAGAGCCCAAAAGTAGAAGATTGGTGGCCATTGATGGTAATGCAGGAAGAGGCATCATTGAAGAGCATCTACACAGATTGAATAGATTTGGGCCCAAAACCCATAGCATAAAGCATAGCAAGAATAAAAGGCCATTCAATATGATCATAAGCTTTAGCAAAATCAATCTTAAGAAAGAGGGCTTTTTGGTGAGACTTACGAGCCCATTCCATACCTTCCCAAACCACAATGATATTGTCAAGAATAAATCTTGATCTAATAAATCCTGTTTGCTCAGGCCTAACAATCTGTGGAAGCAAGTGGCAGAGCTTGAGAGCCAGCACCTTGGAAATGATCTTGTAGGAGACATTGAGCAAGGTAATAAGCCACCAGTTATAGATATCATCCAGATCCCCAGACGTGGGAATGAACTTGATATTTCCCTGGCTAATGATACCCACAAGAGATTGGGAATTAAAAGCTTCAAGGTAGACCTAGTGAAGATCCAGACCAATGGCATCCCAGAGGGATTTGTAAAACTCAAAAGGGAAGCCATTGCATCCTGGGGCTTATCATCAGCCATAGCGAACACTACTTTAGGAAGATCCTGCAAGGAAAATAGTTGATCACAGAAGACATGCTGAGCAAGGGAGACACATTGCGGAAAAACCATTGTGCACTCAGCAAGGGCTTTCTCGCTAGCAGAAGAATATCCTTGAGTAGAAAAAACCTGTTCATAATGGTGAAAAAAGGCTTACAAAACATCAAGAAGCTCTATGAGGACCTTCTCTAATTCTAGTTATGCCTGCACTAGTATGATGAGGATGGAGAGCAGCAAAAAATTCTTTACATGTGTGGTTTCAAAATTTTAACCAGTGGAGACAAGCTTTAATCTGGGTCCCTCTAGCAACATAATTGTCAGCAACTTGCTTCTGGTGACGTAACTTGGCAAGGTTAAGTTGCAAATCTTGTTCGAAAGGGTCCTAGACTAGGGCCTCGATGACAACACGTAAGGCTTTGGTGTTGACATCATAGGATCTATGGTGACACTTGGCTAGTTGTCTACCATAAATGCACAAAAAATGAGCTGTACTTCTGATTGAATCATTCCACCATTGAATCCAACCTGTCGACTGAGAGAGCCTAGGCTCAAGGTTCCAAACCTGATGAATGTGGGCCACAGTGGAAGGGTGGTGAAGAATAGAAGTATTAAATAATAATTGCGTGGTGGGAGGCCGAGCCTTAGCTGTCTGCCAAACAATATTAAATTGAATGGGAAAATGATTTGACAAGGTGACAAAGTCACATGAACAAGAGGAGTAACTAGTAAAGCTTGCTTTTCAGAAAAAGAGAAGAAAGATTGTGCTGAGATCATAGCACGATCAAGACTTTTATGAATTTTTTCAAATGAGGCTCTGAAATTAGACCAAGTATTCCAAGCCCTATCAGGAAGGTGGTGACCAACATTGGGATCAAAAAGCCCTAATTTTTTACACATGTAGTACCAGGATTCTCTTTCTCCAGCTATCCATCGAAAGGGAAAAAGGCCATTCTTGTCAGATGCCATCTCCACCATATTAAAGTCACGACAAACAAACTAGTTAGCAGGTGGCAGAGAGTCTACAAGCCAACACCAAAGGTGAGATCTCTCAACAGCATCATTGGGAGCATAAATATTAACTATGCCAAAAGAATGATTTTCAATAATGAAAGTGGCCCAAACAACTCTCTGCATGAGATCTAAACCATGACTAAGGGTGCTCCCGCAATAGTGTGTCCCACTTTTTGGTCAACTTTGACACAGAGATCAATATTCTGAGAAAAAACTTCACTTTTGAACACCTGTTGCCGCAAAACTATTAGGAATTTGAAGATGATGTAAACTAGAGTCTTTTATAATTTTCTTTCTAGTTTCTAAATATACTTTTCTAAAAAAAATTTAAATTCATTTAAATTAATTTTTCCTTCTCCTTCAAAAAGTGTTTTGTGTGAAAAACTGTGTTTTTAAGGAGTTACTATCACTTGGATCAACATAACTTTTTTTTAAAAATATGATAATGATGTAATTCTTTTGAGATTATATTTTTAACTTCAATATCTAAAGGATGCAATTGGTTTCATTCATTTTGGGTCAATATTTCATAGTTTATTAAGTTCTAAAGTGATAGTAATTGTAATTTAGACATAAGTTCACTTGGATTGCTCTAACTTGATCTGTGTATATCGAAATTCATTTTTTCTTTTTTTTTTTATAGAAAGGTAACACAAATACTCTTTTCCTACATATTTTTCCTAAACTTTTTTTTGTAATTTACTATTTTTCTCAAAGTCATGAAGAGGCAGGTTGTTGAATGACCAAACAACCTATGTTTAGTTAAAGTAATATTTAAAAGTGATAATGAACTCAATATGTATTAAAATTATATTCATTAGAAAGCTTGTTTTGAATAGAATCATATGAAATAGATATGTTTTTCAAATGGATTCATTTGATCAACCAAAACATAAAGTCAAAGTGATTTTTTATCAGCGTTTTAATAGGTACAAATGAGACTCCATTGTAGGTATGAATGAGGAGTACAGATGTTATATCAATGTTTTTTAATCTAAGATGCTTTGAGCTAAGCATTTGTAATTAATTCCTTCAAATGGAACCTCTCAAGGCTTAAATCATCATACTTTATTAAAAATGTGTTATTTTAGCAAAAAATAGCATGTCTAAAAAAGTGGGACACACTATTGTGGGACCACCCCTAATCAAAAAAGATTGCCAATGAGGGGAAAGGAGAGTAGAAACTCCACCTTGACTAGCCTCGTGCTGAGAACAAAGAAAAAGGATTTTAGGCCAAATAGCTTTACAAGCAGCATCAAGCATAAAACTAGAAATCTTAACTTCCTGGAGGCATAAAACATCCAGATGACTAATACGACGACACAAATCCATGAGAGAGAATTTTTTGGGTAGGCCTGTCAACCCACAAACATTCCATGAGATGTACTTCATAGAGAAACAATTTCATCCATTCCATCACCTTCCCCAAGGGAAGCAAAACTATTAGATAAATAACCTCGAGCAAAAGCTAACCTAGAAAAGTCCATGGATATATTACATTTTTTTTCTTGTAAGCCATCAAACCCATTGTCAGCATGCCTAGGAGGGCTATGAGAATGGTGAAAGGGAGCATAAGAGGCAATTTCTATGGTCGCCTGAGGCACGCAGGCTGAAGGAATGGTAGTATGGGAGTCAATAACTCCTTTCCCCTGTGAGGCAGGGTTTCAAACCATGATAGCCAGAGTTTTTGAAGAAACCTCACTAGCTGGAGGTGGCTGATGAGATGTGGAAGCCAAAGCAGGCTACTTAGCTGGCTTGTTGCAGCGATCGACTATAACCCAATCATCTTTCTTAACCTCCTCTTTTTTTCTAGCCTCAGCTAGCTGAGAGCCAGAATCCTTGGGAGGAACCTTGGTATGAGGCACTGTAAGAGGGTAGTCCTTAATCTTGTGCTCCATAGATTGATAATGATAGAAGGTGTTGGGAAGGTTGAGGTAGAGCACCTTCTAGGTGAAGGTGGTCTCGCCAACTTGAATCTCAATATATTCCTTGAGGTCCCTGGAAAGGTTAATCTTTTGAGGCCAAGGATTAAGAAAATGGTCATGCTCGCTACATATAACCCTACCTAGTTTTTTTACTATGGCATGCATGAATGGCCAATAGAGTAGGGGAAGACCAGGAAACTCTACCCACATAGGGACTTCCAGCTTCTTGTCATCATAGACAAAGAAGTCTCGAGACCAGTGTTGGAAAATTAAAAGAGAGGCCCTAAGGTTCCAAGGACCCTTAGCAAAAATGGCATCCACATGAGAAGGATTGGAGAAGCGAAACAAAAAACAACCTTTGGTGAGGCTCTGGATGCCATCTAGGTGGATTCCATGAGGAGTCCAAGATTTAACAACCCAATCCATGATAAGATGTTTAGGAGGGTTGCATCCTAGAAAATAGCCAATAAGGGTATGCGTTTCAAGGCAAGTACAACCATCATTAAACTCATGAATGGGTAGAACAATATCAGGCTGAGACATACCTCATGAAACACTTTGGGAATAAATTTGCGAGGGCATTTTCTTGGCGGGACCATTGCTATTCGAAACCACACCAGCATCGGCATCAACTGCTTGGTGAGAAGTGGTTGGAGCCATAAAGACTAAACTATTTCCTACAATAACTACAGAGTGACGGAAGGACAAAGGATGCAAAAAATCAACGCAAGGAAAAAATTCTAGAAGAGCACAAAGTGAGCATGACAATCTCACAAATTTGATATTTCATAATTTCCCAAATATACGATTTTTGCTCCACTTCGCCAGCCAACTCCCCAACACTATCATCCACCTTGGTATGGGACTAATCCCTTTCTTTAGCTTCAACCTCTGAAATAGCTTCCATCTTGTTTTTTTTTCACTGGTGGTATGCAGTTTCTTAATAAATGATTTGATAATGGCATTATAGTAGCTACAAAGGATGCATAATGTTTCCACCCTATTCATAATATGAGCATAAACTAAGAGTTCTTTAATAAGGATTGGATTATGAGAATAGGGAGGGGAAACATTTTGAGGGATCCGAGGGTCATTTGGGCATACTTGAGGAACAAAATAGAGGACAAGGGGATTATGGGCCTAGCAAGGAGGTTTGATAAGGTTATTACCTAGGGCCATTATGACACAGTGGATTAGGAGGAGCAACAATCCTTAGAAACAACAACCATTTTTTTGAATTCTTTATCTTTTCCTAGGGCTTTCAACTTGGCTTTCCTTAGGGAATCAATGACATTCTAAGTAGGAGGAGGAGAAAATATAAAATATGGGGAAGGCATATTACTATTTGGAGGGTTATTTAACTCCATGATAAAAATTAAGATTTTTTGGCCTACCTATGGCGTTAGAGCTCGATGGAAATAATATAAATGGAGGATTAGATCTTAATGAAGAAGTAGTGCCCCATTATTTTTGGATCTTCTGTTAGAGTGATACAAGAAAAAAAGAATCCAAAAAATGAAATTGAGTTTAATATTATTATGAAAATAATTTAACATAGGAAAAAAATGAGAGTGGAAGCAATTGAACCTACCCTCGAGGGTGATAAATTTGATCAATACTACTTTCACATCTTTCCATTCACCCAGAAGTTATTCACGGTTAATTGTAGATGATGAATATTTTCACCTAGATCGAGGAATGCTTTAAGGTCCTATTTGTAATGGCCATAAGATCTTTTTAGAATGGTATTTCATTCTTCATCCAAACTCGTAGTAACTACAATCAACTCCACCAAGACCAAAGGAAAATCGTCCAATATTTACCTTCCCTAGGCCCCAAGACTTGAAAAATTTCTTAGAAATCAATCTTTACCATTCATTTATCTCCTTCAAACCATATAAATTGAATCCCTCACCATGTTTATCTTTCTGACCCATGTTTTCTCTTGGAGTGTCATTATACTACCCAAATATTGAGTGAGCACACATCCAACCAAACATCTATTGACATATCATTACATCAAGGAGGTTATAGGTTTCCTACTTTGTTTTCATTATTGTTTTTATAGCTTCCTTTTATATAATCTTGTATGTTTCTTTTCATTTGTGCTTTGAGTATTTTTACTTGTTACTACCATTCCATTGAAACATATTTCCTTGTACACACTTACAATGCACTATTAATTTATTTTCTTGAATGCAAACAATGATATGAAAATGTGTATCAATAAAATTATGAATAGCCTTTTCTCTATGGATTCTATTCAAATCTCTCATAGTCCATGACAAAATAATCATTTATGAGATAGGGAAAATGAGATTTAATGGGTTTCACTAACATAGATTGTATTAATGTATTCATAATAATATTCATATTTTCCTAGTCCATCTTTGACCCACTCCTCAAATGTTTTTTCAAAGAACCCATTCTAAGGGGTTTTCTCTTTAGTCCTAGGATATAAGAAGACCTGTGACTTTTTCTCAATTACAAATCCTTTTCTTCAAGAGGAGAGTCTGGAACTATCAAAGATACACCATCTTTCAAAATCAAAGTTCCACTTGATTCAAACATATCTAGTATCCAAGGTGGTAAATATGTACCAATTTTTCCATTCATTCATTTACCATAGAGAAGTTTTGATTATCATTATCTTTGTTCTCTAATAGTACCACTCGTATTGACTTATCTCTAGAGGATAATTTTACTAGAATTCCCTCTACAAAAGATAATTTCTATAAAATATCAAGTCGAGTAAAATTCTCATCATTCTATTATTCCAATCAAAGTTATCTTTCAAACTCTACCCTTAATGAAACATTTAATAGAAATGAAGCCCTCCTTATTATAAGTCCCTTCAAATAAATGAGTCTTCCCTTTGTCCACCTTAGGAGTATTATTGGAAGGAGAAATAATAGTTGTGGGAATGGGAAATAATAGTTGTAGATATCAACTAAAATTATGGGAAAATTTATTAAAAATATCCATTCCTAGGATGGATTCTGCATCGAAATGATAGTGTCTCATAATCAAGCTATTTAATCTAAGAAGAGATTCCAAAACATATTTACATAGAATTTGGTAATTTGAGTTATTTAAATCAACTTCTACACATACTTATAGCATAAGAATTTACTTTTATGTACCGAGTTTGAGTAGTAAAACCAATGGATTTTCTAATAAGGAGAGTAATTGATTGAAGAATGTTTCTCCTTTGGAACCCAAGTAGAATCCTTCAAAGACAAACCTGAATAGGGATCCTCGATGGGATCTCCTCTATAGAGTTGAATCCCACATAGCATGATTTGATGTAGAGTCCTTTATAGTTAAATAAATATAGACCACCTCTGAAAGCCTTATATTATTCATATAGGGTGAAACAACAAAAAAATTGTTGCTAGCAGCCACTAACATCTCAATATCTCCCTTAGGGATCCAAACTCATTGCACCAAAGACAATAGGACTGACAAGGAAATATGAAGCCCTATAAATTTACAAATAAAAGCATGATTTCTCTACTATGAAATGTTCTCTAGTTGAATCACTACAATAGGATGATCTTGAATCCTCAATAAATAATCATTCACTTTGTTTATTTTTTATATGAACTTTGAGGATATGATTTGTCCACTAATAATTTTTTTCTCAATTTCTCCTTGAACTTTGTATGCAAAGAAGATGAAAGATGAGAAGTACCCATATCCCTAAAGATTACTACACCCAAAAGAGCACTTTTCTCCATGCCAAGACATGATTCGAGAGAAAAGAAAAACCAATCCCACATATTAGGGCACAAACACAACTGACCTGAACCTAAAAAGGCACCCAAAATGTACAAAGCAAAAGGAGATCAACATGTCAAAAGGATTTTCCCAATAGCCCCCCACTACATAATGAAAATTACAAAACTAACTACAAAAATATTAAAAATATGTCGAAGAGAGTAAACATCACTAACATTATTTGTTGTGCACAACACTCAAGTGAATAGAGTATACAAAAAATGATAACCACAAACTCCTTGCACGTAATGCACCACCAAATACCACTCTATAACAAAAAAATGCACAAAAGACCCACACATAGTCCATACACTTTCACCTGAGCCATCACCCAACCTTACTACTAGCAAAGAAAATGCCCTAATGATCGTGCACCCAAAGTGTAGAAGAGAATAAAGCTCCCCTCATGGTAAGGGTAAACCCTAGCCTACGTGATAGCTTAGAAAAATACCACATAGAAATGTACCCACCTATCAACTCCAATTCTCTTGTTTTACTAGGTCTACCAAAATAAAAATAATGAAGGTTTATGATAAAAAAAATGGGAACAATAAATATGTTCTCTTTGAAAAAATTGGCTCGGAGATATTTAAACAAGAAAAAAATGCGGCATTGAAATCACAAATGACAAGTACCTACAATGTATGGGCTTCATTACTCTTTCTAATATTTTCAAGGGCTCAACATTTTCGAACAAATCTTAAAAATCTATCAAAATTAATATCAAAGGTGTAAGATTGAGGTTTGGGAGAGGAGATAAATAAACTCCTAAAAGAATGTGCTGTTGTTGTGAGAGAAATTTTTTTGTAGTTGATTCCTTTTTTGTTTTGGATACGTACCTCTCTAGCATATATAAGGTTAAGATAAAAAATAATCCATTACTTAAGTAATTATATGGTTTGAGGATATATCAATGCCCAAACTATCATGTCAAAGGTCATTTATTTATCAACTAGAAAAATTCAAAATGAATTATAAATTCTTTGCCTTTAGATAATGACAATAATAATATGCTATTATAGAAGGTCAACCATTCAGAAATAATACAAATGCTTCAGGATGCTCCTTGCTAAGATATTAGATTAATCTTGATGTTAATTGACTTTAGACTTAGAACTATAAATATAACTATTTATACAATTCTAAAAAAAATAATTGAAAGTTTATTAATAGAGTCACTATCCTTTTGTCATATAAACTTGTATCCATTTCTTTAATCTTTGCGAAAGTTACAATCAAATAAATAAAGATGGTAAGATGATTCTAGCTAACTCATTTATTAAATTAGAATTTTTCAAAGATTTTCAAGAATCAAAACGTTATCATTCAATCTCATCTAATGAACGAGATGAAATGCTCAAACATTAATAATTGTTAGACATCCTTAATCTTTGGTCAATTTAGAATAAAATTATTCTAATAGGAAATTGCTTCATTGTGGAGTACCATGAGTAAAGGATCCTCAACTTAAGCCGTGACTTAAAGGCGTTATCTATAAAGTAATAAAATAATATTATGTTTTCATTTTTTTTCAATTTGAATTAGACTTTATTGCAATTAAATTACCTTCTAATTATTTAAGATATTCATGAGTTCAAATTGTCATCATCAGAAAATAACATCCACTGAGAAGTTTTTTGAGCCTTTTCCGTTTTCAAACCATGCCTCAGCATACCTATGTTTGATAGGTGGATTGTCACTTTTAGGCATTTTCCTACAATCAAATTTTTGGAACAATACCCTGTGAAAGATAAAATTTGTACAGGCAGTTAAAATTCATCTGAAATTATTTTAATATATATATTTTTTTGGCTCGATAAAAGGTTGAAGTCCAAATAAGTTTATATTAGAAATAAATTAGGTTAAAAGTTTATAAAATCGACATAAAATGACATTGCCAATGTCATCCCAATAAAAATCAAATATTCCCTAAGTATCTGGTATCAGCCCAGAATGAAGTTCGAACTATTACAGAATTAACCGTATCCATTGAATTGCTATCTACTATAGATTTGAACTCAAAATTTAAAATCAGACTTATCACAGAACCAACCAAATCCATCTATTCACTATCTAATATGGATCTGAACTCAATATTTAAAACTCAATTTGTCCTACTAACACTATTTAGAATATTAGAACTATCAGATTTCTATATTTCCGTATTTCCATTGTGGCAAGGATTCTCTTATCTCCGGCACTACCTCACATCGAAATAGACACCAAATATCTACTTTTCTACTCTTCTTACGAATGTCTCATTGATCCTATCATCATCACTTTTCTTTTCTTTGTTGCAGCAGTACTTGTAAACGTAGATTTCTTCGCTGAGGGATCTATGTTTTTAATAGTGCATCTCTTTCTCTGATCGGTAACTTGGCACATCCAATATCACAAATTGCCCCCGATCTTCTCTTCTGATATCAATTGAACAAATTAATAAACAAACACAGATAATACGACAAAGAGAGTATTTTGTATTAACTATAATGATTATTTTGTTCGATCAAATCAATGGATTACATGATGCCTCTGTAATGAGATATTTCCTCTGACTTGACAAAGTTAATAAGAGAATAGCTATTATATAAAATTGTAGATATACTTTTATTATGCATTACTTTGATTATTAATCCAACTTGATAGCGGGCAGATAACTGACGAAAGGAAAGGTTTAGCTATTATCTAAACCAACACACTATATTTAAACTTATTGTCTAAATATTGCATAAGAATCAACATGTGCATGGTCCTGCTCATGGAAAGCTTTAACTGGCAGAGCTAAACGATCATTTCAGAATCAATTACTAACAGCATTAAAGTCTTAGTAGAAACCGACTGTATAAATATAGATATGGGTCTTTTTGAGCTGGATTTTATAGTTTCTCTGAAGATCAATATTTTTTAACAGAATGATGTATATAATTAATTTATATTGCAACAAAAATAGATAACCATCCAATTTCAATTAACAAATTAGATTAAATAAACATGAACATAAATAGTAAATATAGTTCAAATTTTATAAGATTATACAAGGTTAAGTTACATTTATTATTTCAAAGGATTCAGAGGAATCAGTTAGAATTTCATTACAAAGAATTTCTTGTTAAACTAGTTCAGAAATTGGTATATTGAACTCTCTAATCCTTTGTTTTATGTCTGTCAAAATTTTAACTATATCTTTCATATTAGGTCTTAATTTTGGATTTTCGTGTGTACAAATGATTCCCAATTTTATAATTTTCTCCATTTCAACATAAATTTGTTTATTCCTAACTTTTTTTTGACAGTCATCAATGACCTCTGCCAAGTTGTTCTCTATCTGTGCCTTGGTTGCCCATTGAGGAAGTGTCAATCCCCTCTCAGCTAAATTTGAGCTCGTTGGCTTTACACCACTTATCAATTCCAATAGCACAACTCCAAAACTGTATATATCTGCTTTCAGAGTCGGCCTCACTTGATATGCTCTTTCTACAAAAACAAAACATAAATTATAGATACAATAATTCTAAAAACGTAATTTTAAAATAAAGTAAAAAAATAACTCACTAGATTTTTTAAAGAAAAGATAATTTTTCAAATGAATATACTTGAATAATTATTCTAAAACATTAAGAGATGAATATTTTTTTTATAGAAATTCAAATAGCAAAGTCTTTCTTAAAACTAAACTCCACAGATTTCTAACAATTTTGAGACTTCGCTGCATCCACACTTCCTGACATAAATTCTATTACAACTTACTCTACAATCACTGCAAGGGATTTGTCAGAGCTATGCGAAATCACGCCGGCCATTGATTCTTATTTGCAGTGTAGGGTTTCAAACTGTGGGTCCATGGTGACATGTATGCATAAATGGCGCATCCCTATTGGCCAAAGGAAATAAAGAGGTGGAGTGCTGTCAGCGGGGCTTGCGGTAGAGATTATGATCGACGGTTGGCGTGTGATCGCATGGAATATTCTCTCCCCATGCAATCATGCGCCCACCATCCGATTAGATGCCGTTGGAGTTTTCTTCTAAGCGTCGAAAACCTTAGTTGTTTTCAGTCGTTCGCCTCTATGCAATTAAATCTCTGACATCAGCAATTCCAATGTGCGCTGCTGCGATTGTGTGGGACCCAATTTATTAGTCACCGCTAGGCCAGGGAATGAAGAAAGTCTATCCAGCGAATGGGAGTTTGCCTTTATTCCGGATAAGTCAAATGTTCTTCACATGTCAGAGCATCAACGGTGGTCGTATGCATAAATGGATCACCCCCATTGGCCGAAGGAAATTAAGAGGTGGAGTGCTATCAGTGGGGCTCGTATTAGAGATTTGGATCGACGGCTGGCGTGTGATCACATGGAATATTCTCTCCCCATGCGATCATGCACCCACCGTCCGATTAGATGTCGTTGGTTTGTCTGCAGTGGGACCACGGGATGATTCATCGTCGAGGTGTCAGGTGGGGTTTGGCTGAATTGGTATGGGATTGTCGTGCCCACCATCCGTTAAGAAAATATGAGGTGGAGTGTTGTCAGCGGGGTTGGGATTAGATATTTGGATCGACAGCCGACGTGTGATCACATGGAACTTTCTCTCCCCATGTGATCATGCGCCCTCCGTCTAATTAGATGCAACAGACCCATAGCCAAGGACAAGTAACGGTGGTGAAGGTTTATGGGGTGTCGCATGGTCGCATAAGCCATTTTCAATCTATGCGATCATGCGACAATCATCAATGTCGTGTGTATGTTGAATCTCAATAGTTTGATATATGCTTTGGTATATTTTAATATTTTAATATAATATTCGGCCTCGGCCCCTTATCGATCAAAAAAAAAAAAGTACGTTTACACATCAAAATCTGATACCATTACCAAAATAAATTTTGAATGGAAAAGGCAATCATGATACTTGGAGCTGTATAACCGATAGTGAAGCGAAACCCCGAAGAGCTTGGTGTGAGCTCATTTTTGTTCATAATCCTAGCTATGCCAAAGTTAGCGATATGGGCTTCCAGATGTTCATCAACAAGTATATTTGTAGGTTTCAGATCACAGTGCACAATTATATTCCAGAATTCATGATGAAGATAAGCCAATCCATGCGCAACTCCAATGGCTATATTCACCCTTTGCTTCCAATCCAATCTGCAATCCAGTGGGCCATGCAAAAGAACATCCAGGCTAAAATTAGCCATGAATTTGCACACTATCATCATCTCTTGGCCATTGAAGAAATAGCCTGAAATTCGCATAAGATTTCTATGACGAAGTCACCCCAAAATCTCAAGCTCTGACAAAAAGTGTTGTAGGCAGTACTCTCTATCCTCTAAATGTTCCATTCTTTTTATGGCTACTGTTTGGCCACTACCAAGGATTCCCCTGTAGACTGTTCCAAATCGGCATTTTCCAATTATTTTTCTCTCGCTAAAATTGGTTGTTGCTTCAACCAAATCTTCCTATCTTAGTTTCAAGTATGGCTGGGAAATTCTTTGAATTTCGGCTTCTAGGGTTTCAAAATCAGAGATACTATTTCTATTTCTGTTCATATAGAGTTGTAGAAAAATAGAGAAGAGTAAAACAAATGATGCTACGAACACAATAGTAGTGAAGGGAAAAGCTCGGAGTACCAGATGCAGATAATAAAGCTTCCATGATATAATTAGGGAGACAACGCAGCAAATTAAGTAAACAACTAATAAAATCCCAACGGATTTCCTCATTACACTAATCCTTTCCCCTACTGCAGAGCTCCGTCCGTTAACCTCTCCAGCATGGATAGAGTCTTGCCACGCTTTATATTGAATATAACAAAAGTAGTAATGATTTTGGGTGATTAACCACAGATTTACTGAGTCCTAATTGCCAATAATTTAGTCAATAATCATTCCTCGAGTGGAAGAGGCCATTTCACTGATCATCACCATAAATCAACGTCCGCTGACAATTTTTTAAAACTAATGTTCCCTTTTCACACCACGCATTTTTCTACAATCAAAATTTCAGGATAGTATTCGGTGAAAGAGATGAGTTTGGACAGACCGCCCAAATTTATATAAAATTATTTCTGTATATTTACTCTATAATAAAATATGGTTTCAGATTTGAAAAGTAAATGGCAATGTCATATTGAAGTTATTTAAAAATAAATTTGTTATCAAATGTGTGTTATTATTATAAGAGAAACATTATTGTCTGCTATAAATATACTTCTTAAATATTTTTAAACTAAAAATCAAATACTTTCCTATAAACTATAATGCTTTGGCACACCCTATCAAGTTTGGAGCCCATACTATTTTAGTGATGATATTTATTTGGTATTTATTGTTAGGATAAACTATCTGATACCAAGAACCCAGTCCTTAGACATCCACCAAAAGAGAGAAGTATTCAACACTATATTAGATTGAGCAGAGGTGAGAATAAACATACAAGGGCTCTGTTTAAATAGGCAAGAGCTAGTAGAAAGAAAGGATAGTGTTGAGACAAGTGTCTCAACCAGCATGAGGTAGAGTTCTGATAGAACTCTACAATATCCTCTAGATATGATAGAGTCCAATTTGGATCAAAGATATCTATCTAACTCATTTATGAGTTGACCTAAGTAAACTTAAATAAGGAGTAAATAGGTTAAACAATTTACTCCAACACCCCCACTTAAGTGCAACTTAGGGAGTAAAACAATGTAATAGCTGAAATGGTTTATGGGTCCTGGCAACTAGGCCATTTTGTACACACTAAATAGTGCACTTATCTAAGTCATTATTTCCAAGAGAATCCATGAATGGGAAACTTTGAGAAAGTGACCTAGAGCTCCCTAGACATGGAGTCACAAGATTTTTTGAATATTGCTCTTAGCTAGAGCTATTGAAGCATGTAACCTTGCTAGTAAACCACACAATGGGAGATTCAAAGAGACAAGGGTAAGAATGCCAATATCTTCAAGAATCAACAATGAAAATGCAATGCAACTACACTAAGAATGAAGATGCAAGCTAAGCTATGAAAGGAAAGTATTACAAATCCTTACTAATTAAGCTATGTGAGCTAATCTAAAGCATAAAGGAAACTAAGCTAGATGCCATGAAAGCTATGATGCAAGAAATGAAACTAGAATGCAAGAATGATCTCCAAAAGCTCCAAAGTCTCCAAGAAATCCTACAGCATAAGGTTAGTATTCAAAAGATGGATCTAAGAACGAGAAAAGAGCTCTCATTTTAAAAGAATTGAAAAGGAATGGACCATGGAGATTAAAAGGCAAAAGATTTAATCAAGGGTGGAGCTTGAAAGAGAAGCAATCCATGTGCACAAATATCTTCCAATGAGAAAATAAAAATTGACTTTTGTGTCCATATGAGACAAAAAGTAATTTTCTTCTTTTTATAAAATAAGAATAATGCTTTATTTGTGCAACTTAGGATAAGAGGAAAATTGGGGGCTTTTTATTTAATAAAAGGGGATAAAACTCCTTTTAAATAAATAAAGACTTAGGATAAAATGGTTAGCCCAAGGTAAATAATAAAAAATGATAAAATAGGATTTGATCAAGGAATTGATATAATTGAAAAATGCTAATTTTTGAAAATATTGATTCGGGGATTTGATAAATTGTTGAATGGGGGGCCAGAGTCTAAGTGACCATTTTAGGGTGCATACATTTTCCCCTCTTTGGGTGATGTGAGATCGATTTGGGATCTCATGTGGCCAAAGAAGAATTGAAATGTGAGATCGATTTGTGATCACAAGATAACTCAGATATGTGCTTGACAGATGGGAACATATCAGGACAAAGATAAGCATAAGCTGAAAGACAAGGCCAATCATTGTTGTATATAAGTAATTGTCAAGTCTAAAATAAGAGATGAGAATCTCAAGCAAAGCTGATTGATAAGTTGAATCAAAGATTAAAGCTGATAGGTATTGCCCCCTTAGAATCATAATCAAAATCAGGTAGAGGAGAACAATAAATTGATAAACTTGATCAAGTCACTAGAAATCATAATCGAAGGTGAAACATGATAGGATAACCATCAAGCAATGAAGATATGCCCCAGTTTGACTAGGTTTGATGGAGAAAAGATATAGGATAAAAAATAAGTCAAAACCTTAGAGAGATGAATGAATGAAAATGAATAAAATACTAGAAGGTTGAAAGACATGGGGATGAAGAAATGAAGGTGCCCCAACAAAGATTTAAGGATTAGACCTCAAATGGTCAGCCAACTGTGCAGAAGAGGGTGAAAGTTTAAAATAAAATTTTGACTATCAAGATGAACTCAGCTTTCGATTGCGATCCCAAAAATGGATCCAGGACGTCGAAATTAGCTAGGGGTGTAATTTTCACACAATTTTGAGGTGTTTTGAAAATTAGGTCAAAAAGTCAAAATGCTATAAAAGGGGGTAAAAAGGTCATTTTTAAAATCATTTGTCTTTTAGTGATTTGAGAATCTTGAGAGCTTTAGAGAGAGAAAATAGCCCAGCAAGTAGTGATCCTGGTCCACAGGCATCGATTTGAGCGCGCTCGGTTGCACAACCGGCTCCGCAGTATGGTGCCCCAATATGTTTTAAGAAAAACTCGCTTTTGTTGGTCATTTATGAGCATGAATGTCAATTTAAAACACATTTTTAAAGTTTTTAAACTTTATCAAATTTGCTTCGTATGAAAAGTTATACGATACTTTAGAAGTATCACACCCTTTGAGGATCTCTATCATGCGATACTTCATGGGTCAAAATAGCATCGCACCACTATTGAATCTAGTATCACATGATACTAGATGAAATATCGTGCGATGCTATGCGAAGTATCACAAAAAAAGATATCATCCCACTGGTATTGAAGAAAGTATCGCATGATACTTAGTCAAAAAAATAGTGTTGCACAGTATAAAAAAAATGACATGTTTTAATGTTTTTGAGAAAAAATGACATGGGTCTTGACAATGTTTTCTTTTTAAGATGTTTTATATTGATTTTATACATCCATCATGATATGTTCTAACATCTAGTTTGGGTTTAATGGTTTGTAGGAGCACTTTCTAGTGCTACTTGTTAGAGCACCTTGAGTGACTGGGCTACGATGCATTCGGGATCTTGATGATCTAGGATGAGTGGACCTGAGAGTGATGGGGTTTGGTTATTTGCTACAGATACCCCACATTTAGGTAGATCATGGGTTGTTGACTACGCTAGCTGAGAGATGACACAACGAGCACAACACATTCTAGTTTCCTACTGGAGAGGCATCGATTACCTTGGAGGACGTCTATCAGATCCTATGAGTTCTAAGCCACAAGGATCCTATAAGTATAATCATGTTTATAGATAGTCATAGATGTAAAGTTCCCATGTGATAGAAACTGACATGATTGTTTGTTGGCATAGGTGTACTATGATCAGGATCCGACATAGGGGAGGAAGATAATGTAGGATATGTTTCAGGATGTCACCATTATTGACAGGCATCTAAGCTGGGATCGGTTTGTTGAGGAGTTTGGTAGGGATTTTCCAATACCATGCATAGTATGTTCCATTATAGCACAGGCCCTTATCACTAACAAGAGTCATAAGGGTTTTCCATTAGGCTAGGGTCGGTTAGAAGGGGATTTGATTGCTCACCCATGGTGGATGGCATGGGGGCCAGCCATCCTGGCAGACATGTACCACTAGCTCCATGATATAGTTTATCAGGAGAGCAAGACCTAGGCATGCAGAGCCATTCTCACTCAGATATGGGCGTGGGAGCACATTGCTGTAGTGCAACCATGAGTGCAGCCTAGGGAGTGGAGCCGCCCCTACATATATAGGTACACAGGGTTCCTCTCCCAGCCACATAGTGGAGATGTCACATATTACCGCCGGGTACTGGATAAGCTCACCTCATTCTAGTGGAGACCATATAGGGCCTATGAGCAGTGGGGTGACCGGGATGAGTTGGATTACATGCTATGCAGTTGGCCACTGGTAGGTTAGAACTCAGATATTATGCAGAGATTTGTGATTACCCATGTCTGGAAACAGTTCGATCACTAGCAAAGAGTACCCACCGAGACCACCACATATGCTTGAGTTAGGGATGAGGAGGGTCAGGATTGGCTATCGATGCTGGATTACCAATAGGCAATACATGATACAACTGTGATACATCAAGAGCCATGTGACTTGTTACCCTAATTTTCTTGTGCATGCAAATTTGGCTAATATCTATCCCAAGGTCTCTGTTTTAGTCTTGCCAAGCATCCCTGAAAATTTCATGAAGTTGTGCCTTGTCCTTTGGCCTCTAAAAATTGTTTTATCCCCTGGTCTGCAATTAAAAATTCATAAAACTAGCTGTTGCAGGCAGAAAACCCTAAAAATCTCTTTGGCCTCTTATATTCTTTCATTACCTTTTTGGCCACTAAAGTCTCAAAAGGTCCATGTGCTTTAATAATTCCCTAAGTCTCTAGTGCTTAGCGCTTTAATTTTTCCTAAGTCCCAGTGCTTAATCTTTTCTAATGTTTTCTATCCTTTATGTCTCCTGGGCCCGGCCCTCTGACACCTTTTCAATCCAATGGTTAGCGTATGATCTCATGCGTTCTGTTAGAGCCATGAGATTATGCGCTGACCATTGATTATCTTTTGTGATGTAACGCTGCTATCAGTGGGTCCATTGCCATGTAGTCCGAGGTGTTCATTTCTAGTTGGCCACGAGTTTGGTGACATGGAAATCTGTCAGTGGGGCCCGGTGGCTGTCTTTCCTCAAAGATCTGATGGTTTTTGCATGTTTGCAAGGAATATTCCTTACCCTTGTGATCATGCAACAGTCGTTGATGCTGCTTTATTGCCACGGCTCTGATAGTGGGTCCTCTTTTCTGATGTGCTCGCTCCTCATTGGCTGGGGTTTTGAATAGGTGGAAGTTTGTCAGTGGGGTCAGCTTCCTCAAAGGATTAAGTTCCAAGAAGGATCAATGATCGTCATTACACCACCAAGGTAAGATGCATGCTATTTAAGCTGGTGGTATAATGACAACCATCTGATGAAGATAAAGAAGGCCATGGGTCTATGTTGTTAGATGGGTTGATATGTAAAGCTTTTGATTGGTCACGGCTTGGTGATGTGAAAATCTATTAGTGGGACCATGTCAGAGGGTCTGTGGATGTGTTAGAAAGGCTAAGATCTATGGTGGTCATATAATCTCATAGAATCTTCTGACCCTATGAGATCATGCACCCGCCGGTAGATTGGAATCTCAGTTGCAGTGGGTCCGATGTCAGAAAGAATGCGATGTGGATCCATTTGGCAGCATTTGATTGGTTGGTGAGTGTGCAACGTGGAGTTTTTCAGTGGGCTCGTGGGGTCAGTCTTCTTCAAAGCATTTAATGCCTAGTTTGATCTTGCGGTTGTCGTTATACCATTTGGTCAAGATACTCACCCTTTAGCATCGTGGTATAACGACAACCGTTCGATTCTCTCTCAGGGTCATGTGTCCAAGGTTTGCCCTGTGACACTAATTTTCTCACTTCCGATTGGCTGCTGACTTCCACGGTGGCATTTGACTTGTCAGAAGGGTTTTAGACTATTTTAAAAGGTGCATTGTAGCCGTTCATCTGACGGAGAAATTTCACATCGATAGTTGCATTTTAATTTGAAGCTCTGCCAGCCATTACCATTTGAATTTGAATCTTCTGCGAAGGTTTTTGCTAGGGTTTGTATTTTTGCAGCCATGCACGACATTTTGAGTAGCTAAGATTTAATTCTTCAGGACATGGATGGTTGGAAGGATGATGATAGATGATCTGATCATCGGTACCATGGATTTTACAGAGTACCATGTCATGT
Source organism: Chamaecyparis obtusa (assembly GCA_027943335.1). Lineage (NCBI taxonomy): Eukaryota > Viridiplantae > Streptophyta > Pinopsida > Cupressales > Cupressaceae > Chamaecyparis > Chamaecyparis obtusa. The sequence continues at coordinate 376,585 of BSBK01004555.1, forward strand.
TGAGGCTTTAATGAGCTTGTCACCACCTTTTGCAGGGTTAATCATTTTAAACCCAAATATCTTCATGATTAGATTTAGAGCCTTCATGGCAAGGCCGAGTTGTAGGTGGGTAGTTGAGTCAATGTTGATGTGTCTGTAGGTGATTTCAGTACCAGATGGATGCACACAAGGAAGATTTGATCTGATTGCCAGTGTTTTCAGAGATTTTGATGATTAGTCATTAGTGTACCTAGGGTTTGATATTGTATTGCTATACCTATGTAGCCCTAGTTAGGTTAGTTTTTGACTCTTTCCTGCATGCAAGAGGGGATGTATATATTTTATTTTTGGAGCCTTAGTGCTCAGGGAGTTGACATTTTGCAAAAAAGAAAAGTCTCTTTTCTTAGAAGGCTATCTGTGACATTTTTTTTTTGTCCTTTGGTTTTTCTACATTCTATAACTTCCCATTGATAATTCAGATATTGAAGATATTTTGTGACATTTCTCATGTCCCTACACCTTCTTGTGTGAGTTAGCTATTAATGAATTTAGTATTTGCGTGCTTCTCAGTGATATCTTAGGGTTCTAGATCCCTTTTTCTTTCTGCAATTTTGTGTATCATTATGGATGATTTGATGTGAGTGCTTTTGTGGGTATACTTTAACCCCTTAAATATCTTGTCTCATTCCTATACCTAGTTGCAGAGGTGAATGTTTGTATGTAGGTCATAGATTGTTGTCTAATTCCAAAGGGTGTTATTGTTTGTGAAAGAATCTCTCTTTCCCTGAATAGCTCTTTTCACCTACAGACCCTTCTATGAAGTACTTATGCAAACCTATTAAGTGAGTTGTGACCTCCTATACCTAAGTCTATTCATTGATTTCATCTTTTATATTGTAATTCATACCATATTTTCGGTGTATCACCTAGTAGGATAGTTTTCTTTCAGTCATTTCCCTTTCCAAGCACTCCTTCTATCCCTTTCCCTCAAAATATTTACTTTTCCTATCAAGAAGAAAATTAAGGTGATTATCCAAGTGGAACCAGCCTAGAACCTGGAGGTCTCATCTCAGTTAGCATAGGTCCCACAACGTGGAGATGATTCCCATGTTATAATAGGTTATCAAGACTACGAGAGCTTGAAACAAAGGTGCAAACTTAGTGTATAACAGGACTACCTCTCGGATATGGTAGATGCAAAGATGATGTGACTTATAGGGTAGAGCGGTGGAGGCAGCCCTTCCCTAGGTTCACTGTACCTGATGCACAACTGACATCACAGAGAGATGACAGGGATGATGGGGACGAAGGAGATGGAGGAGATGGAGGAGGGAGAGGGAGAGGGAGAGGGAGAGAGAGAGAGAGAGACTAGTCAGAGCTCTCAATCAGGTGGTCAAAAAAAGTCACGGGGATAGGGTTCTATAGATGAGGGTGATGACAGGGTGAGGCCAGCTCGTCACTAGGTGGATGCTATGCAGGATCACCCTACAAGAGGAGAGGATCTAAGAGTCAGGATCTAGGCTTTGGAGATAGAGATGTAGTAGTTACGCATCACCATAGTGGTCAGAGAGTAGTAGCTGGCACATCTGAGAGTTGAGCTTGAGCGACAAGATAGGGCTATATAGGTTGCTAGTGCAGAGTCACGAAGAGAGGCAGCGCAAGCCACATACTATCATGGGCTCTATATACAGGCTATGCCATAGGGTAAGAGAGAACTACCCTACTCTGCTATATTTTGGAGATCCAATATAGTACTGGACATGGCACCACCTCCTCCACCACCAGCACCACATGATGGTGGTAGCGAGTCCTAGGTTTAGGTTAGATAGATGTATAGAGACATATCCTAGGACTTGATCCAAATTTTTTTATCCCTCATTGTATCATGACATTTGTTTATATATATGAGATTACTAGATTGATGATATATCTTGTGTACTTGTCCCACTTGTGATGGATGTTTCAATTTTTATATTGTCTTGTCATATTGCTCAAAATGTATGTCATATATGCTCATGTATAATCTCTCTCATAGATGTATGTTTAGTTCTCATGTTTATGATATAGACTCATGTTTCTGAAAATGATCTCTTTAGGATAGAGATATGATGATAAGATTAACCCCTTGTGATGACAGGAATAGGACGTGATGTGAAAGACAAGGAGCGAAAGATATGATCAAAAAAAGGAAAGGTGAGCGCAATTGACCGACAGGTCCACGAAAGATGAAAAGGAGAGCTCTCTCCATATGCAAGATGCAAAACTAAACTAATATAAACCTAAAAATGTAAGCTACTATGAAAATTGGTTTTCTTTCAAGGTCACAAAGCCATTAGACTCTAATATTCATCATCGAGCATTATTTGGTAGTGTCGCAAGATCATACAATTCACACTAGTATGACTATGTGAATCTGAATATGATCTATATCAGATAGATATGTGGGAATCCCACCTAGGCATCAAAGACATATAGGTCAAGATGACTAGTGTAGTGAGGTTACCTAATTTTAGTATAGCAAGATTATACTTGCATCAAGACACAAGGAAAGTCAAGATGGCTAGAAGTATGCACTTTTGCAAATAATCAAGGATAATACCTTGTAGACCCTATTGTCAAGTGGAACAAGCATAGATGCTAATGACAATTAAGACCAGAAAAATATACCCACAAGAAGAAAAAGCAATAAAACATGTCCTCATGCCCTTAGTCTTCTAGCTGTGCATCATCGAAAACTTCTTAGGGAGAGAACACTCATCAAAGAAATCATCATAAATAACACACAAAGAAATAAAGTCAAACAAGTCTCAACGAGCCGAGTGTTTAAGTGTGTGTGTGTGTAGGTCATAGAGTCAAACTTTGAGTATCACATCATGCTAGAATGCAGGTAAGATATCTGATAAGTGTTGAGAAACACTTGACGCTAGAGTAGTGTTGAAAAACACCATTTGCAAGATGTCCTGAAGACCAACACATCCTAGAGACCAAAGCTAACACAATTATGCCCCCTAGACAAAGACAAAGACCAATTCCAAACCAAAGCAACAAGGACAAGGCATGATGGAGAAAGGCTAAGTGTTAGGAGTGCATGCTAAAAGACAAGGGTGCAAAGGCCTCAAATAGCACCTATTTCTAGGTTTTCACCACTTGGAGATTTTTTGATTTTTTAAAAAAAAATTTTAATTTTTGCTACCAAGGTGCCTGTTTCTAGGTTTTCACCAAGGCACTTTTTCTATTTTTTTGAATTTTTTGCATTTTTTTTTTTTTTGTATTTTTTTAGGACTTTATATGCTTTTTAGGATTTTTTTCAGCATCATATATGAATTTTTTGGAATTTTTTCAAGATCAATAAATATGTACAAAGGATGCCCCCAAACATAATAGGCATCATGGGTAGAACTTCTTGAGGTGCAAAACATTGATAGGGTTGGGGAGCTATTCACCCTCTAGATCAGATAGTAAATAAGCACCTATACCAAAAGCTACAATAATGATGTACAGTCTAAGCCAATTAGGTTCAAATTTTCCCTTTTGCTCTCTATGTTGTTGGTTCTTAGGGTTTTCTCGCAGGACAAGATCCCCCACTTGAAATTCTCTAGGGTGAACCTTCTTGTTGAATGCTTTGGACATACACTTTTGGTAGACTCTCATGTGATCAAAAGATGCTTTACACTTTTCATCTAGAAGTTCTAGTTCTTATAACCTCATGGTGCGGTAGTCTTCATCTGTCACTAGATCTTTAAGGGAAACTCTAAGAGAAGGAATCTCCACCTCTAAAGGTAACACTGCTTCAGCACCATAAGTGAGGGAAAAAGGAGTAGCCCCTATTGGAGTACAAATACTCATTCTGTAGGCCCACAAGGCTGGATTTATTTGTAGATGCCAATCTCTACCATTCTTGTGAACTGTTCTATGGAGGATTTTGAGAATGGTCTTATTTGAAGCCTCTGCTTGTCCATTTTCTTGCAGGAAGTAAATGGAGGACCAATGCTATTTTATGTTGAATTTCTTACAAAGATGTTTAAGGTCCTTTTTTTAAACTAACCTCCACTATCATTGATTATTTCATAAGGCACTCCATACCGACAGATGATATGGTTCAAAATAAACAAAGAAACTATCTTTCCTGAGGCAACAGAAAGTGGTACAGCTTCTACCCATTTGGTAAAGTAATCAATAGCAGTGATAATGAATTTGTGTCCACCTGATGAGTTGGGATGAGTTTGCCCAACAAGGTCAAAGGCCCAGCACTAAAATGACCAATGAGAAATAGAAGGAATAAGATCTCTACATAGAGCATGTATCAGGTTTCCATGTTTCCGACACTTTTCACAAGATTTAGCAAAAGCTACTGCATCTGTCTGCATGGTAGGCCAATAGTACCCCACCCTATGAAACCTTCAGGCCATGGCAAGACCATTAGAATCTCCTCCACAAATTCCCTCGTGAATGTCAACTAACACTTGGTTGGACTCATCCTTTTCTAAACACCTAAGAAGTGTCCCATCTAAACCCCTCCTATATAGATCACTAGAGATAAGGGTGTGGCGAGAGGCATTTCACATTAGGTTTCTTCATTTAGAATGATTAAAGGTTTTAGGAATAGTACCATCATGGAGGTATGAGTAAATGGCACCATAGCAGGATGACTCATGGCCAATAAGGGTACAAACAACTTGGCTTTATTGCGAGTCATAGATAGGGTATCGTAGCTCTTCCACCAGGAATTGAAATCTAGACTCATGTTGTTCTAGCTGAAGAAGTGAAGCCAATGTAGCCATAGTATCAGCTGCTTTATTCTCTACTCTAGGGATTTGATGAAATGTAACAAAGGTAAAATATCATTGTAATGAATCATCCATTTTCTTGTAAGGTACCAGTTTTTCATCTTTTGTTTGATATTCTTCATTAACTTGGTTGACTATCAATTGCGAATCCCCATAAATATACAGCTCTGTGATTCTCCACTCTATAGCCATTTTTAGTCCATTTGTTAAGGCTTCATACTCAACAATGTTATTTGTGCATGGGAACAATAGTTTGTAGGACTTAGGAATTTTGTACCCATGAGGAGAAACAAATAACACTCCTGCTCCTGAACCATTCTACATGAAAGAGCCATCAAAGAACATCTTCCATGTTCTTGCATTCATGTACATTATGTGCTTATCTAGAAACTCAACTTGAATTGGTGCTCTGTCTTGGATTGGAAAATCAGCCAATTGGTCTATAATGGCTTGTCCTTTTATAGCCTTATGCTTAACATGCTCTATGTCAAATTTTGAAAGAATCATTATCCATTTAGCAAGTCTACCCATGAGAGCAGCCTTACCAAGAAAGTATTTTAGAGGATCAATTTTTGCAATGAGGTGTATTGTATGTGCAAGCATGTAATGTCACAACTTTTGGGAAGCAAACACCACTGCTAGGCAAGATTTTTCAATACCAGTGTAGTTGACCTCATATGACACAAGAGTATGGTTGATGTAATATATATCTCTTTCTTTTCTAGTATCATCAAGTTGAGCCAATAATGCCCCTAGGGAAGATTTTGTTGCTGACACATATAGTATGAGTGGTTTTCTTGGGATAGGAGGCATTAAGATTGGAGGATTGGCCAAGTATTGCTTGATTTGGTCCATGCTTTGCTAACAATCTTCATTCCAGACACATTTAACCCCTTTATGTAAAGTATTGTTAAAGGGTTGAGCTCTATTAGCTAGTTGTGAAATAAATCTCCTTATAGATTGAAGGCATCCTTGAAGACTCCTAATTTGACTGATGTTTTTAGGAGGTGGGATATCCATTATTGCTTGAACTTTCTCGGGGTCCACCTATATTCCTTTAGCTGAAATGATAAATCCTAGGAGTTTTCCAGAGGTGACTCCAAATGCACACTTTTTGGGATTTAATCTTAATTGAAACTATTCCATACGATCTAGAATTACTTCCAAATCACCTAGGTGTATATCCCTTTTCTTGGATTTTGCCAAGGTGTCATCCACATAGTCTTCCATATTCTTATGCATCATGTCATGAGAGATAGTAGTCATAGCTCTTTGATAAGTAGCTCTGGCATTTTTTAATCCAAATGGCATGACGTTCCAGCAATAGGTTCCCCATGCACAAGTGAATGTAGTCTTTTCTTGGTCTTCAGGAGCTATTTTGATTTGATTATACCCAGAAAAGCCATCGATCAAAGAATAGATCTCATAGCCTGTGGTCATGTCCACTATCATGTCTATGTTTGGGAGTGAAAAATCATCCTTTGGGCATGCTTTATTAAGATCTCTAAAGTCTGTGCAAACATGAATGGACTTATCATGTTTTGAAACTGGTACAATATTGGATATCCATTCAGCATAATCAATGGCTCTTATAAATCCTGCACTGAGGAGTTTCTCTAATTTAGCTTTGACAAGAAGAGCTATGTGAGGATGCATTTTCCTCAATTTCTATTTTACTAGTTTGATACCTAGAGCTATGGACAAGTGATGCATAATGAGACTAATGTCCAATCCTAGCATGTTTGAATAAGTCCAAGAAAAATTAATTTTCTTGGTTTGTAGGAACTTGGTATATGTTTATTTTTCTTGTGTTGATAGAGACTGAGCTAAATGCATGATTTGTGGAGCCTCTGGTGTATTCAAATTAACTAGCTGTGTAGGCTCAACAAGAAGACCTATCCTGAAAGTAACTTGGGAGATGATCAAGTACCTCATCCTTAGGTGCCTCAGGGAGGTTTTCACCTTTGGATACGTCCTTTATTTTTACTTTTTTAGGTTCTGACACTGCCGCATAGTGGTTTTCACCATCAGAACTCTTATTCTTTTTTCCTTTTCTTTTCATTTTGCAACTAAGGTACTTGACATCTGGTTCTGTCATGCTTGTAGTTGGTTCACTGGTGGAAGAGACTACAGGTTCAAGGGCATTTAGGTAACATGCCATCTCATAGTCATTTTGAAAAGTTAGAAGTTGAGGCTCTTGGTAATGCTGAGACCAATAAATTAAGTGAGGATTGGCAAGGGGTTGGTCAATGAATGGTTCAATATTGTGTATGCGAATGGCATCATCTCTAGTGATTGCAGAGTTAGGATCTATCAAGTATCCCTCTAAGGTACCCAAATCAAGACTTATCCTACCAAGAAAAGCATCATCCACTAAAGTGACTCATGGATTCCAATCTTCTAATCCTACACTAGACTCATTAGCTACCTTAGGTTGGGAACCATATGTATGGACAACATCAATGTCCATGTCAACTGTAGAATAATCAGATAGAGTTTCCCACTCATACTCATGTGAGTCTGTATCTGAATCCCAGCTAGGATGTTTACACCAGGCATGGTTTTTAGGCCTTGAGGTAGAGGCTTTAATGTCACCAAGGGTAACACCTTCTTGAATGCCATTTGTGTATTGATGTTCTTGAATAGGGTCCTCAACATCATCCTCAATATTGGATTGTTCTTGTTCTAGGTCTGAAACTATTGGATTGATAACTAGAGCATCTAAATCTCCCCAAAGGAGATTGGTGGAAGGGACCCAATCTTCACACCTATCTTGTTGATTTTGCAAATTGGGTATGTAGCTGGATTCATCATCACTATCCATCACAGCAAGGATAGGAGCAATTTTCTTATTCTAACTTTCAAAACCTAGGCCAACTGTTGTCTTAACTCTACAGCCAAAGAGAGCATTATTGAGTGGCTCAGCCTTAGCATCTAATCTATGACTGAGAGGACCATGACCTAGATAGCCCATACTTTTGACCAGCGTGTACCCTGTCCCATAAGCTTTAGGAGATGGGGAGAAATTTTCATTATGCTTGTATTTTTCCTCCTTGTAAATCCAATCTCTAACAGCTACCTCTTCTTTTTCATCCTAGATGGGTACTGAGGACTCTACAAATGTATTAAATAGAGTCATTGCTAAAGATGAGGGACACCTCTCTTGTGAAGGTTTACCATAGGACCTAGGTGAGACTGGTAGTTTTTTAAAGGAGTCAATTTGATAACCTCCCATACCAAGGTCTATGGCTTTGAACTTATTCTAACATTGTGCTAAAGTGGCATCAAAATCCTTTGCCTCTCTATTGAGAGGAACATGAGTCCCTGCTGAAATTGCATTAACAGATAATGTGCTATCCCCGAGTATACAAACTTCTACTCCATTATAGGGGAACTTGACACATTGGTGGTAGGTGGACGACAACACCTGCATGTCATGGATCCATGGTCTACCAAATAGGATATTATAGGCTAAAGGACTAGCATCAATAATTTGGAACAAAATGTCCTTTTCAACGGGGCTAATCCTAATAGGAAGGATGGCCAAACCTTTGGAGCTTCTCTCTACCTCATCATAGGCTTTAATGGTGATTTTCTTATGAGTATCAATAGCTTTCTCAGAGTAACCCAGTATTTTCAACAAAATCAAGGAACAAATATTGATCCCAGCACCCCCATCAATCAACACACACCTGACATGGGTCTTGTGGATCATGACTTCAATATGAAGGGAAAGATTATGTGGATGGCTCAAGGCTTTGTCATCTTCTTCTACGAATGTGAGGTAATGAGGGCTGGCAAGGTGGTTAAACATGTTTTGGAATTGGTCAACATCTATGTTATTAGGAATGTTGGCTATACACAAAGCATCCTCAAGGATATGCTTATGTCTTGGAGACAATTCTAGGAGTTCAAAAATTGAGATTTGAGTTGGTGTTCTTTGTAACTGGTCAACAAGATTGTAGCTCATTTCAAGATTGACTGCTAACTTGGTGGTGACATTCTTGGATGTCACATGCTTGGGTTTGCTAGACTGGTTGGAATTTGGACCTCTAATAACTACAGGAACTTGACTTTGGCTTCTAGTGATAGCATTAAGAGCTTGGGATGACCTTTGAGAGTGAGGACCCCTAAGCACCACCATGGGTTCTTCATCCAATATAGGAGGAGAGCCCAAATCATGACTATAAGAATCTTTGTTTCGCATCATGTTGACATTTTCCTCAATAATCTCAAGCATATTAACCACATTTTCTGCACCTATGTAGGTATAGTTGATTGTAGCTTTTCCATTCTTGGGTTGAGAGGTTTCCCCATTTTCATATTTGGGGAAAGGCTCCTTGAATGCTTTGTGGTTTACATTTGTATTCAACCCATCAATCTAAAGTTTACCACTTTCAATAAGATCCTGGATGAGGTGCTTAAGTTTCCACCAATGTTCAATGTCATGTCCAATTGATGAAGGGTGCTCCCCTTAATACCACAAACACATAACAGAAATAGAGAAACAACAACAGTAATATGCAAGAACAGAAAATTGGCTTCTTATTATCTCCACAAATGTGGAATTACAAACTTTCAGAATTACAATATGCAAAGCCACATGGGCATTCCCTTACAATATTCTGTAGGACAAAGCCTCGAATCAATACCCAGATCTACTACCCAGAATTATTCCGAACTGCCTAAGACAATAATACAGCCTTCCTTATATAGGCAATTTCCACCGCCCGAGAAGGTTCCAGAAATTTAGCCCTAAGGGCCGACCAAACTTAGAATTATTTTATTTTTCAATTTATTACATCAAAGTCGGCTCAAAATAACTTTTGAAACCCGAACATAAATTTTGAAGGAAAATTATTTTCTGCCATTTCAGGTGACCCGACTTCCGAAGATCATAAGTCATCACCAGTTGACCTGATTGACTATTATAACCCCATTTTGGAAATGCCACGAAGCGCTCTATAGGCTTGACCCGCGCAAGCGCCCGTCACCCAAATTTTTGACCTCATTCGGGGCCTCTAAAGCCTTCAAAACTGAGTTTGAAGTTTCTGTACCCTGCTGCCAATGCCGAAAATCTTCAATATCTTCAAAACTACACCTGATCTAGCCATGAAACTTTACTGGCAGACTTATATGACCAAAATGAACCTCCAAGAAAGAAATCAGATCATTCTGAGCACATGCAAAAATTACCAAAAATAGTAACTTTCCATAAATAGCAGCTCTACACTAAAATAGCCCTTATTGAATATAAAAAAAAATAGAAATATTTTTGGGTGATGCAAGATTGCTCTTACACCCAGGATGCTCCTGCATCAGACACCCGGGGTAATTTGAGAAGTGACCCTGTCACGACTCAGGTGTGTAGAGGAAAACCAAGATGGCTAACCTCCTCCTTTTTCAGCCATGATGAATCTTCAACAGGTCGTCCTTTCCACTTAACCAGATATTCTTCATATGTCTTGTTCCTTGTGCTTCTGCCAACACGACTGTCCAGTATGTCTTCAATCTCCTCGATATCTGAACTAGTTGCTGGAATACTCCACTGTGCTGCTGTGATCTCATCTTCAACACCTCCTTCATGATACTCTATCAAATCTGAAATGTTAAACACTGGTGAAATATTTAGCTCAGTAGGCAATTCTACCTCATATGCGTTTCCTGAATCATGTTTCTTCAGTATCTTACATGGTCCAAACTTCTTCATTTTCAGCTTGTTATATGTACCAACTGGAAACCGCTCCTTCCGCAAATGAACCATGACTTCATCACCAACCTAAAATTCCTTATACCTCCTTTTCTCATCTGCCTTAGCCTTATACTGTGCGTTCATCTTGGTAATATGCTTCCTCACCTCCCCATGGATGTTCTTCAAATGTTCTGCAAAATCCTCAGCCTCAGCACTACTTATTTCTCCTTTATCTATCTTTCTCAACTTAGATGCATTTCTTGGACTACTTCCATATATAATTTGGAATGGTGATTTACTAGTACTCCTGTTGACAGAATTATTGTATGCAAATTCTGCCTGTGGTAAAATCAAATCCCATCCTGTTGGCTTATCCCCAACCAAACATCTCAGCAGATTTCCCAAACTCCTATTCACCACCTCTGTCTATCCATCAGTCTGTGGGTGATGTGATGAACTGAACTTCAAATATGTCTTCAACTTCTTCCACAATGTTCGCCAGAAATATCCAACAAACTTAGTGTCCCGATCTGAAACTATGGTCTTTGGCAAACCATGAAGTCTCACTACTTCTCTGAAAAACAATTCTGCTACATGAACAACATCATTATTCTTCTTGCAGGGAATGAAATGTGCCATCTTTGAAAATCTGTCAACCACCACAAAAATTGAATCGTGTCCCCGCTGTGTCCTCGGTAAACCAAGAACAAAGTCCATGCTGATATCCTCCCAAGGCTTCTCTGGTACGGGTAATGGCTGATACAATCCTGTATTCTTCTTCACTCCTTTCGCCATCTGACATACTCTGCAACTCTGTACAAACTTCTTCACATCTTGCTGCAACTGTGGCCAATAATAATTCTCACTAACCAAACCAAGGGTTTTATCACGACCAAAATGTCCAGCCAATCCTCCGCTATGCTTCTCCTTGATGAGATTCTCCCTCATAGAACTTCGTGGAATGTACAACTGACTCCCTCTAAATAGCATATCATCCTGGATGATGAAATCCAACCATTTCATCCTGTCTAGAGTAACAGGTTCTGTACAAGCTTTCCAAGCTTCACCAAAATCAGGATCCTCTAGATACAAATTCTTGAGTTCCTTGAACCCAACCACTTCAATCTGCATTTCTGTCAGCAATAGTTGCCTTCTACTAAGAGCATCCGCAACCCTATTAGACTTTCCACTCCTGTGTTTCAAAACAAATGTATAACTCTGCAAAAACTCAACCCATTTCAAATGCCTTTGATTCAATTTTCTTTGACTATTCAAATATTGCAAAGCTTGATGATCAGTATACAAAACAAACTCCTTAGGAAGTAGATAATGTCTCCACTTCTTTAATGCCTGAACTATAGCATAAAATTTCTGATCATAAATAGAATACTTCCTCTTGGCATCATTTAACTTCTCACTGAAATAAGCAATAGGTTTACCTTCTTGGCTCATAACAGCTCCTATTGCAGTACCACTAGCATCACAATCTACTTGAAACACCTTATTAAAATCCGGAAGTGCTAAAATAGGTTGTTCTATAACTTTTTGTTTCAACAATTGAAAACTCTTTTCTGCCCCATTAGTCCACTTAAACTCTTTTCTATCCCCTCTCATTGTTTCAGTCAAGGGTCCACAAATACTGCTAAAATTTTTGATAAACTTTCTATAAAAGCTAGCCAAACCATGAAAAGATCTTACCTCAGTAGCACTCCTTGGAGTAGGCCATTCAAGGATAGCTTGTACCTTCTCTGGGTCCATTTTTAGACCTTCTGCTGAAACTACAAATCCCAAATACACTAACTCTTTCTTCACAAAACTGCACTTCTTCAAATTAATCAATAATTTCTCATCTCTCAACTTCTCAAATAGCATACAAATATGCATCATATGCTCATCCAATGTCTTACTAAAGATCAAAATATCATCTAGGTAAACAATGACAAACTTACCCAGAAATTCTTTTAGAACCTCGTTCATGAGCCGCATGAAAGTGCTCGGCGCATTGGTTAGCGCAAAAGGCATGACTAACCACTCATATAGTCCTTCATTTGTCTTGAAGGCAGTCTTCCATTCATCTCCTTCTCTGATCCGAATCTGATGATATCCACTCTTCAGATCTATCTTTGAAAAATATACAGCTCCACTCAAATAGTCCATAATATCATCCATTCGTGGCAATGGAAACCTATACTTGATTGTGATCTTGTTTATTGCCCTAGAATTTGTACACATCCTCCATTCTCCATTCTTCTTTGGTGCTAATACCGCTGGTACAGCACAGGGACTCAGACTCTCATGGATCAATCCTTTCTGTAATAGTTCATGTACTTGTCTGTTCAACTCCTCACTTTCTGCAGGTGTCATTCTGTGTGCTGCCTTATTCGGCAAACTCGCTCCTGGGATCAAGTCCATCTGATGACTGATCTTCCTGACTGGTGGTAATCCATCAGGCACGTTATCGGATACAATATCCTGAAACTCATTCAACAAATCTGCAACTTCTACAAGAACATCTTCTACTTCCTCTTTACCAGCTTTTGGAATTAAAGCAAAACATACATGCTCATGCCTCATACCATCTAGGAAATTTCTTCCATCAACAAAAGTTATCCTTGCATTACCACATACCTTTTCTTCAGTCTCCTTCAATGGTTTTAGCTTATGTCGCACTCCATCCTTTGTCAGGGAATAGGTATTCGCACGACCATCATGTACAGCACATCTGTCAAACTGCCATGGTCTACCCAACAACATATGACATGCATCCATAGATATGATATCACACAATACTTCATCTTGGTATCCGCCAATCTTGAACTTCACTAGGCATTGTTCATTGACCATGACCTTGTGGTTATCCTGTACCCAAGCAATCCGATATGGATGTGGGTGTTTCTATCTCTTGAGCTTCAACTTTGTCACCATCTCTTCTGACACCAAATTGTTAGTGCTTCCACTATCAATAATCACATCACAACATTTACCTTCACACTTGCACCTGGTGCGAAACAGGCTCCTCCTTTGCTCAGGTTCATTCTCACCACTCAACAGGACTCTTCTGTTAATCAACGTTTCTCCTTTTTCAGCATCTTCAGAATTTGATGATCTAGCATCTTCATCTACATGTGCAACTCTGGCCTGGCCTTCATTTCTCCTGTCCGTTCTGCCTTGGCACTGAGGACATTCAAATGCCCTATGACCTTCTTCTCCACAGTGAAAACATGTTCCACGGAAGCCACCTCTTCCAGATCCTTGTCCTCTTCCTCTTCCTCTCTGATCTCTATTATTCTGATCCTGGAAGTGATTGGAATTATTTCCTCGCTGATTTTGACTGCTACTGGCCTCATCCTTCTTTTTCGGATCTTCATTTCGGCCACCATATGACCGTCCACCAGATCGTCCACCGTGACCTCTTCCATTTTGTCTGCTCTCGAACTTCTTGTTCAACTTTTCCTCTACTTTTAGGGCAAATTGGTATGCCTCCTTGATACTGTTCATTCGAACCAGATTCAACTCCTCTTGAATGCTTGGCCTTAACCCATTAAGGTATCGGGCAACTTTCTCCTTATCAGCTTCGGCATGGCCTGTTCTGATGAGGAGTCGATAGAACTCCTTTGTATACTCCTGAACAGATTTTCCTGCTTGCTTCAAACTTTGCATTTTCTTCAGTAGGTCAAGCTCATAATCAACAGGAATGAACTGTCACTTCAATTTTTTTCACCATCCAATCCCATCTTGTGATTTTATCTTTCCCTCTTCTATTTCACTCCAATTGAATTTCTTGCCACCAGATCTTCGCATGACCTTTCAGTCTGGCCTTCGCAAATTTGACCCTATCAGGATCCTCAACATCTTCATACTCAAAATACTCCTCACATTCATTGATCCAGTCGATCAATTCCTCTGGGTTAAGATTTCCAGAAAATGTAGGAACCTCAATCTTAGGTCTTTTCCCAATCTTGGAAATCGCCCGAAAAAGTCTTTCTTCCTCCTCGTTCACAATTTCAACTTCTTCTTGATATTCTTCTTCGGCTTCATCCTCGCTTTCATCTCTGACATTAAGATTCATTCCTTTGCGAATCTCTTCTTGCAATGCTCGCACTTGTCTCTGCAGCTCTCTAACCTCAGGTGTTACAACACTAGCTCTTCCGCCACGTTCCCTTCGTGGAGGTATTTTCGCGATGCGCGCTGAAACCCTAGCCATGGTCCTGGTGCAAACTGCCTCACAGTCGGTGATCTTTTTACACACTCAAGAACTCCTGCTCTGATACCACTTGATGAAGGGTGCTCCCCTTAATACCACAAACACATAACAGAAATAGAGAAACAACAATAGTAATATGCAAGAATAGAAAATTGGCTTCTTATTATCTCCACAAATGTGGAATTACAAACTTTCAGAATTACAATATGCAAAGCCACATGGGCATTCCCTTACAATATTCTATAGGAAAAAGCCTCGAATCAATACCCAGATCTACTACCCAGAATTATTCCAAACTACCTAAGACAATAATACAGCCTTCCTTAAATAGGCAATTTCCACCGCCTGAGAAGGTTCCAAAAATTTAGCCCTAAGGGCCGACCAAACTTAGAATTATTTTATTTTTCAATTTATTACATCAAAGTCGGCTCAAAATAACTTTTGAAACCCGAACATAAATTTTGAAGGAAAATTATTTTCCGCCATTTTAGGTGACCCGACTTCCGAAGATCATAAGTCATCACCAGTTGACCCGATTGACTATTATAACCCCATTTTGGAAATGCCACAAAGCGCTCTACAGGCTTGACCCGCGCAAGCGCCCGTCACCCAAATTTTCGACCTCATCCGGGGCCTCTAAAGCCTTCAAAACTGAGTTCGAAGTTTCTGTACCCTGCTGCCAATACCGAAAATCTTCAATATCTTCAAAACTACACCTGATCTAGCCATGAAACTTTACTGGCAGACTTATATGACCAAAATGAACCTCCAAGAAAGAAATCAGATCATTCTGAGCACATGCAAAAATTACCAAAAATAGTAACTTTCCATAAATAGCAGCTCTACACTAAAATAGCCCTTATTGAATATAAAAAAAAATAGAAATATTTTTGGGTGATGCAAGATTGCTCTTACACCCAGGATGCTCCTGCATCACCAATGCCATTGTGGTATTTGCAAAAATCTTTTTCATTCCACCAATGTTGCTTAACATTAGGTATGTGAAAGTTTTCTGGATGTTGTGGTTGTGCAAGATTATTGGCAATAAGGGTCTTGAAAACATCCTCATAGGAGTCACCTAGCTTAGAAAATTGTCTCAACTTTTTCTTGGGCTTTTCTTGATACTTAGGTTTATTCTCTTGTTGGTTGGACGATGTATTGAGCTTCATAGCTTGGTCTACACTAGAAAAATGTAGGAATCCTTGATCCTTGGGTTGGGAAGAGTCCACAACTCCGTTGTTGACTACTTGCTTATTCTTATTTCAGTGCGAGTGCTTGCCTTTGTCCTTATTGGCATTGTTAGGATTTTGACCGCTGTTGTTATTGCTATGTTTGGTCAAAATGTTTTGTTCTTTTAAGACATCCTCTATTTGACATGCTGTCTCAACCATAGTATCAAAGGAATCAAAGACCATCTTTGGAACCTCATAACGCATTTCAAGCACCAAATTACTAACAATGATGTGAATCCTTTCATGCTCACGAATAGTCCTAGAATAGCGGGAGCACAATCATCTCCACCTTTGCAAGCAGGTCACAAAGGATTCCCCTTGGTTTTGTTTCAAATTTCATAAGTCCAACATAGTGACTGATCTTGATAATTTGTATGCAAAATGTTGAACGAATTTGTGGACAAGTTCTTTGAAAGTTTTGATGGGAGGGGTTATGTTGGTAAACCACTCCATGGCTTGGCCTTTAAGGCTCCTTGGAAATAATCTCATAAGGTAAGAGTCATCTTGGTGGAAATCAAAACTCATGGTGTAAAATTGATGCACATGATCATGTGGGTGACCATTTCCATCATACTTGTCGTATTGGGGAATTTCAACTTTCCTATGAAAATTAGTCATAGTCACACTTTTTTCAAAAGGATTGGGACAAATAGAATCAAGTGAAAAGGAAATTTTAGGTGCCAACACCTTTTCCATCATTCATTTGAGTTGCTTGATTTCCTCCTCTTGAGAGGGTCCTTGTTTCTTGATCCTCCTATCCACATCAAAGTTGTAAGGGACTCTAGCACCCTTATTAATCAAGCTCTCTAGGAACCTATCTTTGTTTTGATCAAGGTACTTCTCCACATATTGTTGGAATAATGGCTCTTGTTGCATTCTCATAAAATATTGATCATCAAAACTTGTACTACTTCCTCCATGTTGAGATCCATGATGAGCTCGTTGGGAGGGTTGTCTTGAGTTCCTAGGAGGTGTTCGTCTCCTATGTTGTGAAATCCTTCTTCCTCTAGGACTAGGAGATCTTGAAGGAGTCCTTGATTGCCTTCTACTTCTTGAGGTTCTTGAGGGAGTAGAGGGTGGAGAGTTGTTTCCACTATTGGTACCCCTCTTGTTAAATTGATCGTTGAGTTGTTGGGCTAAAAGCCTATCTTACTCTTCTTGGAATGATTTTCTTCTCAATTCCAATAAGGCTTGTTGCTCTTCCTCTAGGTGTCTAAACCTTTCTTCTTTAGTGACTTGTTCATCCGAAAAAGATTTCTTTTCACACTCAATTATTTTAAGTCTTTCATTAGCATATCTTGAGGTTATTTTGAGTGGAGAGTTAGACCATGAGTGTTTGAACAAGCTGTTAGTGAATGCAACATTCACATGAGCATCACTAGATTCATTGTTTTGGTCTTCATGTTGTGACCATGCATCTTGGTGAGCTTGTGCATAGTGTCTTTTAGCTCTTTGATGAGCATCTAGATATCTTGAGTTAATAGGGGGTGATTCAGGTTGGTTGTCATCACCAAACAACATGTTATCCCTATGTCTTTGGAAAATGTCATCAAGAGTTTGATCCATTGCTTCTCTTTGTCTCCTAGTCAAAGTGTAGCTCATGTCCATATTTTATTGAGAAGATGGTAAAGAGGTACTCAACTCATGAGGATTTCTCTTTGGGTCAAACCAAGCCACTCGCTCCTAGGTGATTGATCAAAGATGGGTTTCTTTCCCTTTCTCTTTTGACGAGTTTGGACTAAGGGTAATTGTTCAAAAACAACTTGAGGTCATTTTCCTTGACTAACTTGGTATCTTGTCATAACCGACATGAAAGGAAAAGACCCTTGGTGATAAGATGACCTTATGAAATGTCAATACCAAACAAGGATAGTGAAAGTGTTCAATTGTCCAAAAATAGATGGTAAGATAGAAAGATGCAAAAGGTGTAAAGCAATCCTACCACAGAGGTGCATAATAAAAGGATGAGTATCCTAACACATATAGGCCAAGAAAATGGATTTAACCAAATATATAATTGAAATTGAAACTAAATTTTGATGGAAGTGAATTGGACAAAAGAGTACTAAAACTCTCCAAGCGTGTTACCAAAGAATCTAAAGGTGTACTTTTTCAATAAGGATAATTCCTAACTTATCGATGTCAAACAAGACTACTTTGTAAAATCAGAGAACACTAGTTCAAGGGGTCTAAAATCAGGAACCCAAGGTACAAACAGGTTTCTAGTAGTAGAGTAAGTCACCTTTTAAAATCTGGTCAACTAAGGAAAGATTGAAAATTGCATAAACCAGACAAGCAACAAAAAGACTCTGTGTGACAGTTTCCAGGAAAACAGTGCGATAATTTCCAAGCAGGCGATATTTTGCAGTAAGCAGGGCGATAGTTTCTAGGCAGCCTATGTGATAATTTATAGGCAAGAAGTGTGATAGTCTTCCAGTGATGAACTATCGCATGATAATTCTCAGTACAGTGCATGATACTATTTCAGGATCATACGACTTTTGACCAGTGAGTGCTTAAAATTTCAGTTTTAAGGGCAGTTTGTTCAAAATTTTAGTTTAAAGGTTGGATTTTTCAATTTCAAGCACAATGATAGCAGTAAATAGATAGGTTTTCAAATAGTAGGTGATCAAACATGTCATAAAACAATTGCACAAGAGTAAAAGAAACCTTGCCAAGACAAACAATTGTGATATCAAAGCAATAAAATCCTATGAATGCTACTGTGATGTTTGATTTTTGAGAATGTTTACATGGGTAGATCACAGTGAGAACACTTCAAGCACTTACTAGCCTAAAAGTCAATGGCTCAATACTTAACAACTTGTCCTAAACTTGATGTCTCATTGCCTCACACAAAGTGTTTGCCCATAATAGATATTCTCTTTGTCATGGAAGTGCCAATGACACAACCAAAGGAACATAGATGGTGAGTAATCTTGGGGTGATCTGGGTTATTCCACTTGGATCAATCCTTGCACCAAGAAGATAAGCGAAAAAATAGAGTGGCTTCTATCTATGGTTCTTAATAAGGGCTTCCATTCGTAATACCCCTCTTGCTCCCCAAAGGGACTGGGACCTCACAGCCACAAGAGTACCTTAAGCATTCTTTCTCAACACTTTCATCATGGTCACAATCCCACAAGTACTCACATCAAGTGAAGACAAGTACTACATCTACCAAGGTTTTGTGTCCTTGATAGCCTTGAGTTTATAGTGGGTTGGAATAGCCAGTGAAAAGCTTATCCCCACTTGGGTCATTCCTCTTGATTGCTCAAGAGCAGGCCTACTAAAGGATTTTAAAAGCTAAACAAAGAGTGGATCAATCTTTGAGTGTCAGGATTTCTATTTCACCTCAAGGGTGAAGAGCATAATCTCCTAGCTCAAAAATATCTCCCAAACACACCAAGCAAAGGTTCAATTACCCTCTTGCTTTCAAAATCTAAAGATGGGTCAATATTTTCTGGTTCACCACAAGGGTGAAGAGCATACTTCTCCTACCACCCAAAGATTCCTACAACAAGATATTAAGTGCCTACTAAATAAAATAACTAGTATATGCCACACTCAAAACAAAAGAAATTAAACAAGCACTTGATTTGTTGTTATGCTTTGGGCAGCCCTACAATAATCATTAGTAGCCCTTGTTCATTTCAAGCTTTGACATGCATTCTTTTAAGAAAATAATCAAGCAATAATAGCACCTACAAGCACTATTTGTTATCCCTACAAGGGTTAGCACATCAAAAACCAAATGAAATATGCAAATAGACCCTTGTCCTTCAACACAAATAAAAAATCTGAATCAAAACCAAGTAGATCTTGCAAAGAAATGATAGAAATTGCTCACTGCTAGGCCTGGGTGATATTTCTATTAGAGAAATAGTCATGCAATATTCCATCTTGTATTGGTGTGATAATATATCTACGGGCGATAATTCTTGCTACCTGCATGCGACAGAAAATAGAACACAGTGCGATATAATCTGCAAAGGAGTGCGATATTATAAGTGGTAAAATATCATACTAGTATGTGAGAAAATATCACATGATACTGGGAAACTATCACACAATATTTCTATCAGAAAAACTAGAGACCAAAATATTGATGAAACAACAAGCAAATATTAACAAAAAAATAGTGGAAATGCATAAAATGAAGGACAAAACAAGAGTGTTCTACCCCACGGTGGGTGCCAAAAATGTACACACTAAATAGTGCACTTCTCTAAGTCATTACTTCCAAGGGAATCCATGAATGGGAAACCACACAATGGAAGATTCAAAGAGACAAGGGAAAGAATGCCAATATCCTCAAGAATCAACAATGAGAATGCAATGCAACTACACTAAGAATGAAGATGCAAGCTAATCTATGAAAGGAAAGTATTACAAATCTTTGCTAATTAAGCTATGCGAGCTAATCTAAAGCATAAAGGAAACTAAGCTAGATGCCATGAAAGCTACGATGCAAGATATGAAACTAGAATGCAAGAATGATCTCCAAAAGCTCCAAAGTCTCCAAGAAATCCTGCAGCATAAGGTTAGTATTCAAAAGATGGATCTAAGAATGAGAAAAGAGCTCTCCTTTTAAAGGAATTGAAAAGGAATGGACCATGTAGATTAAGAGGCAAAATATTTAATCAAGGGTGGAGCTTGAAAGATGAGCAATCTATGTGCACAAATATCCTCCAATGAGAAAATAAGAGTTGACTTTTGTGTCCATATGAGACAAAAAGTGATTTTCTTCTTTTTATAAAATAAGAATAATGCTTTATTTGTGCAACTTAGGATAAGAGGAAAAGTGGGGGCTTTTTGTTTAATAAAATGGGAGGAAATTCCTTTTAAATAAATAAAGACTTAGGATAAAATGGTTAGCCTAAGGCAAATAATAAAAAATGATAAAATAGGATTTGATCAAGGAATTGATATAATCGAAAAATGTTGATTTTTGCAAATATTGATTTAGGGGTTTGATAAATTTCTGAATGGGGGTCCATAGTCTAGGCAACCATTTTAGGGTGCATACACATGTTAGGTACCCATGTACAACTACAAAGAAATCTCTCAAAAATAGAGAAAAGGAGAAAAACCCAATGGGAGAAAACTCCTCTCTAAAAGAGAGAACAAACAAATGCTAAAAAGCAATGAAAAAGGAAGGAATGAGGACTCCTCAAGACCCCCAAAGGACTACTTCCTTCACCCCTAACATCGGTCTCAACTGAAAATAGTGAGGAGATGCTAAAGGTTTGGTGAATATATCTGCAACTTGCTACTCCATAGGCAAATACTCCAAAGATAAAACACCCTCTTGAATGAGTTTCCAAATGAAGTGCATGTGGATTCCATTGTGTTTGGTGCATTGATGTTCCACAGGGTTGCGAGAAATATGTATGGCACTCTGATTATCACACCAAAGAGTAGTGGAATGATTAATGGGAAGCCAAACTCTATCATCAGTTGTTGAAGCCAAATAATTTCTTGACTTGCTAAGACAACTCCTTGATATTCAACTTCAGTTGAGGATAATGCAATAGCAGTTTTCTTTTTACAAGACCAAGCAATTGGACCAAAACCAAGGTAGAAAACAAAGGTAGAGGTAGACTTTTGGTCATCAAAATCACCAGCCCAATCTAAGTCGGTGAAGCCCACGATCTCTGTAGCACCTGATGTGTAGTGAATGCCAAAATATAGAGTTCCCTGAATGTACCGTAGAATGTGCTTAGCTGCCTGAAAATGGATCTCATGAGGATCTTAAGAGAACCAAGAGACCAGACTAATGGAAAAAGAAATATCAGGATGACTATGTGTCAGGTAAAAAAGGCTACCAACTAATTGCCTATATAAGGTAGCATCCACTAATGGAGTAGTGCAGTTGGTAAACAACACAAAACCTTATTGAAAAGGTGTAGGGGCTGGCTTACAATCAGCCATTCCAAATCTTTGTAACAAATCAAGAGCATATTTCTATTGGAAGATTGAAATACCTACAAAAGATTGATGAATTTGAAGACCAAGGAAATAATGCAACAAACCAAGGTCAGTCATATCAAATTGCTTCATCAAGGCTCTTTGATTTTTCTCATTCATGGCATAAGAACTCCCTGTGAGGATCAAGTCATCCACATAAAGAACAAGAATGATCTAAGATTTCCCCCATGCCATTAAATGTAAACTATAGGATCAGAATGACATCTAGTGAATCTAGAAGCAAGAAAAAAACTATCCATCTTCTCATACCAAGCTCGAGGAGCTTGCTTGAGACCATATAATGAATGTCAAAACCTACATATAAGTGAAGAATTACGTACAAAACTTGGTGGTTTCTCCATATAGATGTCTTCTTTAATATCATTGTGTAGGAAAGAACTCTTCACATCCATCTGATACACTGACCAACCCTTTGATGCAGCAATAGAAAGTACAAGATGAATAGAATCCATCTTGGCAATAGGAGCAAAGGTCTTAGAATAGTCAATACCTTCAACTTGAGAAAACCCCTTAGCCACTAGATGGGCCTTATACTTATCAACAAAACCATCAGCTACAAACTTAGTATGATACACCCATTTGCAGTGAACTAGCTTTCTTCTCGTAGGAAGAGGAACCAAATCCCAAGTATGATTCTTTATCAAAGAAGAATACTCCTCATCCATAGCATTATCCCATTCGGGTATACCTAAAGCATCTGAAAACTTCTAAGGGTCAGTAGAGACTACATGACTCAAAAGACTAATACCTAAAGTTTGGGAATGAGTGCGACGAGTGGCTGTTGGATCACTTACAAGAGGACCAACTTCCTCAACAGTTGTTCGAGCCCATAAAGGTCTACTAGGTGTAGATGGAGTAAAAGAAGATGGAGTAATGTCAACAACTAGATCAATACCATCTTCAAGAATGGTAGCACTAGGAGCATCAACAACATCATCATCATCTGAAGGAAATAGATCCTTAGAAGAAGAAGAATGTGGAAGAAGAGAGGGAGAGGCTTGTGATGAAGAATCATGTTGAGTAAAGGATTCATCAAACTGAACATTATGACAAAAATGAACCTCCTGAGTGATAGGATCAAACAAATGATATCCCTTCAAATCCTCACAATAGCCAACAAATATGAACTGTTAAATTTTCTTGTCCATTGCTTTGCACCAATTATCAGGGATAAATGTCCATGCATCACTGCCAAATACTCTGAAATGGGATACTCGGGGCTTGACATGAGACCAAGCCTCTTCGAGAGTCTTATTCAGTACTTCCTTATGAGGTATATGATTCTAAATGTAATTGGCACAATTGACAACCTCTCCACAAAAAATTTGGAGCCATGGACTGAGATTGAAGCATGCAATTGGCCATTTCCCATAAGGTTCTATTCTTTCGTTTGGCCACACCATTTTGTTGAGGAGTGTATGGCACTGTATGCTAATGAATAATACCTTGAGTACGATAGAATTCCTTGAATGCTTGATTGACATACTCCCCCCCATTATCTGTGCTGATATTCTGGATGGAATATCCTAATTGCTTCTCCACAAATGCAAGAAAGTTCATGAAGTGTTGAAGGACCTCATTCTTGTACTTTAAAAATTAAACCCATGTGCACCTGGAGAAGTCATCAATGAAGGTGAGCACATACTTGGCACATGAAAATGAAGGTGTTGGAAATGACATGAGATCACTATGCACCAACTAAAGGGCAGCCAAAGATCATGTGGCCATACCCTTAGGAAAGGGATCTCGATGATGCTTGCCAAGAACACAACCCAAACAAACTCCATCTAAAGAAGAGATATGAGGTAGACCAATGACAAAGTTTTGTGTGCTCATTTGTTGGAGATATTTTTCATTCAGGTGTCCAAACCTTGCATGCCAAAGCTTGCTTTTAGAATCTGCATGAGAAATAAGGGATGATCTCGATGAAGAATCAAATCCATCAAACCTATACATGCGGCTTGCATGATAAACTGTGCCTGTAGAAATGACCTTTTTAGGATTCTGTATCTCTGTATTGGTCACATTAGTAGGAGAAAACTCAACATTTTTTCCATCACCATGATTGCAAATTTTTTAGATGGAAAGAAGATTTTGTGAAATATTAGGAACAAAAAGAACATCATCAATGCTACCATCGTGCATCTTAACTGAGCCTGTCCCTAGAACTGGAATCTGTGATGAGTTCCCAATTGTAATATATGAAGTAGAACTATCAAAAAGAGAATCAAGAAGATCAACAAAATAAGTCATGTGATGTGAAGCACCAGAATCAAGAATCCAACTAGAACTTGTAGATGATGAAGCCTTAGCTGAGAAGGCTTGTCCTTTTCCCGAGGAAGAAGAATTAGGCACTATAATGTTGTGCCTCTTCATAGCTTCTTCTAATGTTGCTAGCCTCTGAGAGTATGGTGTGTCATTATGCCTAGATTTACCCTAAAAAGAAGTATTCTCTTGTCTCTTCTTATACTTAGAAGATGACCCTCCTGAGTTAGGAGGAGGAGAAGGAGAAGGAGAAGGAGGCTTAGAATTATGATCATTATTTACCTTAGGCTTATAGGGAGGCCTATAAGGAGGCTTACCTCCTAGAGATGAATCCATTTGTGGCTTCTTCTTATACTTACTCTTGTCTTTAGGAGATTGAACCATCAATGCATGACTCTTACGAAGAGCATCCATCTGAATTAACTTGGCTTGCTCCCTAGTTAACCTATCATAAAAGTCCTCAAATGAGGGCATCTTATGATCATCTCCCATAGCATCCATAGTATAATAGAAGGTAGAGGCCAACACTTGGAAAGGACCTCTAAGCTTAGACAAGATCAAGAAAATACACTCCTTATCTTCTTTGGCATGACCACAACCTTTCAACTAAGACAAAAATGACTTGAACTATGCAAGGAAATCTTGAATAGAGGGAAATACATCTCGGGAAAGAGAAGTGAGATCAGCTTCTAGCTGTAAGATTTTGAATTGGTTGGCCTTGCCATACAACCCTACAAGCTTATCCCATACTTATTTTGGTGTTGTACACTCAGCAATGTGAAACAATAGATTATCTGACACATGAAGACCGATGAGTCCTTTTGCCACATCCATTTTGTTTCTATGAACAAATTTCTCAAATGCTTTTGTGAACTCAGGTTGGTTAGCTTGCAATAGCTGCCAAAGGCCTCGAGATTGCAACAAATGCATTATTTTGAGCTTCCATGTGTGATAGTTATGTGGGGTGAGCAACTCAATCCTAGGGTCTGACATGCTGTACAAGTACACAAAGGATAAATATGCAAAATACACCCCCAGAATAGATACAAACTAAATTTACAATTCCTGTGTTGGTGCTTCTTTTTCCCTAAAGGTCAGCTTGGCATTAGGATTGACCGGGCTAGTGTCACATTCACTCAACACTCCAAATCTGACAGGAAAAAGGGCCAACTGACAAGGATCAAAGAGAGATCCTTCTACACTTTGAGCTCCACATCACTCAGGTGGGTGTACCTCATCTGCACACTCATATTGACTTGTGTCACACTACAGGCCTATAGGTAACTGATTGTGGAATGGTTCTCAAACTTTTCTAGGTATCATGTACCTCAATGAAGCCAATATCTCATGCAATAGCCCAACTTGCATGGAGTGAGTATGAAAACTAGAGACCTACCCTATCAACAAGAAAGGGAAAAGGTGGAACTAAATGGAAATGATTTGAATGGATTGAAAGGACCCCTGAGATGCCCTAAGTCTCTCATAGACCAATGCCTTGTCCAATGGGCCACAGAGTCAAATACAATATTGCAAGCGACAACTATGAAACAAGAAAATAATATACTCAATGTGTTCATTCCTAACATCAATCACACACCATGACCAAACCTTAACTTAACACCCACCTGTGCATTCAAGCATGTTATTATCCATTCAAAGGATTTTAACTCTCCCTTTAGAAGAGACCTATGAATCAGACAATTCATTTACCAGCATCCACTGGAAGATAGGCATGACATATCTTTGATATTTTAGCCCATACACACATGAACACTAACGCTGAACCAGTTATCTCTACTAAGACAACTCCACTTGTAAACACATAGGCAATACAAGTAGACAAATCAAACACCCTTGATGTATGATCAATGAATCCAGAATTCAAATGGAGATAGTTTGGTAACAGTAAGAATATATTAAATCCTCACACATAAGACAAATCTGTTATGATATGCATTGTATTCTTTGAACCAGCAATGGAAGAAGAACACCCTATATGTAGAGAGAAGGAGAAATCTACAGGACAGAACCTTTCACTGGAACCAATTCTCCTCAAAAATTTACAGAAGAAGGAACCCTTACAAAATTGAACAACCTGCAATTTATACCACTGGTTATCTTGGAATCCAAAATAGTAGGATGCAACAAGCAATGGGTAACCAGGGTAAAATTAAGTCCACAACAGCTACTATGTACAACAAGAAATGAGAATTTGCAGAAAAGCCTAGAAACCTGGGAAGAAATTAGGTGTACAATTGCATTGGTTTCCTCACCACAAGCTAATTGCGACCACAAGTAGAAGTGATTTCTTGCTACAAGAAGAACAACTTCAATGCTAGAGCCAGTCTGAAGACCTCGCACATGCAAAACATAAAGATCTCTAGCATTAATCAAAACCTTAGCCACCTACGTCAAATCAATAGTCCACTGTATTCAAATCGGCAAGACATCCTAGGCAGCAAAATTTGATCAAGACGGCCACACAGATCTTCTTCATCATTATCACAACTGCTACTATCCTGTAGAATTCAAATTCTTAGCTACCACACATGTTGCAAATAGGTCACTGTGAAAACATTGGCAAGAAACCCTCCAATCACATTTGAAATCAGGCGCCAATGGCTAGCCAGTCGACAGCCAATTAGAATCTGGCACGTCAGCACCGTTGGTACCACAAACCCACTTAACTCTGCAACAGTGACATCAAATAGTTGTTGCATGATTGCATAGCTAGAAAATAGGCTATGCAAACATGCAACAAGCCTCCACATCACCAAAATACTGACCTCACTTTATCTGGTGAACTAGCTACCGAAGAACTTCTACCAATTCGCGAGACACTATCCACCATCACTAAAAAACTTAGCGATCACGCAACCACTGTTCGCTGAATCACCAAATGAACTAGGGTGTTGTCAAAACATTACGTGAACCAACGAACAAGAAGAAAATTTTTCAGGCTGCCACATCTATCCACACCACCAAAAGCACTGAGATGTCACACTGGGCCCACCAAGGAAAATCGATGGCTAGTCGCATGATCACATGGATTGGCAAGATTCCACACGATCACATGACCATGATTGATCTGGAATCTTCCTAATAGTACCTGGGCCCATTAACCATTATGCCACCTCAGACCAATTGAAAGATGCCACATTACCACCTGCCACCGGGCCCTAGGGACACATGTCAACCAGTCGCATGATCGCATGTCAAAAAAATATGACATGCGATCATGCAACAACCAACCCCAGGCTGCCACATCACCACCTGCAGGACCACAGAACTGCTCCAACCCCACAAATGGGCCCATGACACGTCCAAATCATTACCCAGCTCACCGGATCAAGTGACAACACCTCAGCCCAAACGGCCCCACTTCGAACAAACCCATCAGCATCCAATCAGATGGTGGGCGGATGATCACAAGGGGAAAGAATATTCCTTGAGATCACACACTGACCATAGATCTTAAAACTCTAACACCGAGCCCCGCAACTAGCTCTTTGCATAGTTACACTATCATTTCTCCACCTATCCCTGACACATCCAACTAGAATACGCCAGGATGGCTTGACCTGTCATCGGACCCACAACAGAGCACCGAACAAAAAGATCAGACGGCTAGTGCAAATTCACATAGCCCTGACAAATCCTTCATGGTTTAGCAACAATCATTGATGCTTTGACATGTCAGGATCCTCTGACTCATCCAAAAACTAGGTCCCACCATCCATCGCACTTGCACATTTAGGGAATGCCAGCAAACAGGAAACTGTGAGGATGAAAACACACAGGGTTTTCGATGGAAAAGATAAAAAACACACAAGGTTTTTGACGCCAAAAGATAAGCACACAAAAGCTAGAAGGGACAAGGTCAAAAATAATGAGGGTTTTCACACAGACCGAAAACATCATGGACTTTCAAAAACACTGTGGATTTTCAACACTGTGATAGATTTTGAATTTTTTTCCTGCAGACCTTAGAATTTGAATAACTTTTTGGGTTTTGCAATCCAGCACGTGCAATTTGGACTAGAGCAAGGTGATACATTGAAGAGCATGGGGCAATTCACTTTACAAAAACATTTTCAAGGAAGAGGCCATTTTCACAAGATTTTTGCTATGATAGAAAAATAGACTAACAGTGGCTCTAGTTGGGGACGATGGGTAACTTGTGCCCATGCGAGAATTTATGATTTTTGGGATAGCAGACCACCCACTGAAAAAAAATAGGGAACTCAAAAAACATAGGGAATAGGCCAGGAAAGAAATGCAGAATAGGAAAGGGAAAGATATTTATAGAATTTACAAGATTTGCAACTTTACAAATTTACTTGATGGCCCCAGGCCACCAAAAGAAAATCATAGACCCTCCTTCATCAAAAATTTGGTTTTCATCCACATATGTTACCCCAAGTCTGAAAATTTCTTTACCATTCTGCTACAAACATATGTGAATAACCATGGGCTGAAGAATGAAACTATGCTGGTCACTACCCATGTTCTTCCAGTCATGACTGTTACACTCATATTCATATTCCAAGAAGTAGGGAACATCATCTACTTCTCCTTGATGGCTGGAAATAAAATTTTGATCTTGTAATGACTTAGAAAAAAGGAACATATTGACTGTCATGCATTACCATAAAATTACCTGGTTGAGAAGGAATTAGATCCTCTAATTTACCTTCATACATTACTTTAGCCACTAAGCAACTTGGTTCTTCAATGATGTCTTCATGAATTGGATCATGAACCAAGTGAAGGTCTTCTTTAAAGCTTCTGTGATAGGGGAACACTGCATCATCATTTTCACCAAAAGAATTTATGTCCCAACTATTGAAGACTAGATCCTCAACACTGTCACACTCAGTATCATACTTTGCAAGAGAAGGAAAAGGACTTAAATAATAGACTTGTTCATCACTGCAATCTTGATGATAGGAAAACACACTATCATGTCCTTCTACCTCTTCTTCTGCAGGGTCATTACATGAGGGGATCTCTGATGAAAAAGGATCATCACTACCACTTTGAACACTGGCCTCATTATCAGTGTCAAAGGATACATCATAGGGGAGCTGCAAATGAAAATCCAAAGTAGGGGCATGCCTCTAAAATTCTTCAGCCAAGAGTCCTAAAATCCTTTCACTACTCAATGGACTCTGGGCCCTAATATCATTTTCCTCAGCCTCACCCCTAGTGCTGCAAATATCATCCTTGTGAGGAATAAGGATACACATTTTTGGCCTTAGATCATCTTGTGTGAAGAAATCAATGCAGGAATCATCATCTGCATCATAATCATATTCTTGCCTCTCACACAAAACATCATCAAACCAAGACAAGAAAAATGCCCTCTCATGTTGACAAGAAGAAAAATCTGCAAACAAAAAGGAAACATTGCCATCCTCAGATTCATCTTCAACATCCTCATATGCACTGATCTCAGAATTAGCTTCATAGTCAACACTCTCTGCATAGTGAGAATCAACATCAAAAGCACTGGCCTCCTCATGAACATCATCAGGAGCCACTAGTCTTAGCAATCCTATGTCCTCTACTAACTACCAGTTCACCATTTTCAACCTCGCTAATTCCTTCTTGAGAGAAGCAACTTTATCAAAATGCTCAACAAACTTAGCTCTCAACACATCCCAAGAAGGGATTGAACATGAGGGCAAGGACAAGAACCACTTCCTTGCACCATCAGAAAATGTGTGCACAAATAACCTCATGGAAATATCTTCATGTTCAACATCCATACCTCCAAAAATACCCATGACAATATCAACATGCTGGCTTGCAGAAATAGATCCACCAGCCATGAATCCTGGCAAGCACTTCCCATCCTCAGCAGAGAACTCATTAGGGGCACCTTCAATGCCATTAAAACAAAAGGGGCTATATTCCTCCATGACGAACTACCCACAAACACTCATCCCTTTACAACAGTGCTACACACTTGACAGGGAAACATTTTCAATAAGAGAATACCTGGAATTTTGTAGCATAAACTTTCTTCACTGGAAAACAAGGCAGATCTAGAGCTCACCATGTAGCTCCATCAAGTTCTTTTCTTTAGAGTCTCCACCTCCTTGCAGAGGAAAAATGTTTCACTTGTCTTTATGTTTCTTCTTTCAGTCAACCAAAACTTAACTAGGATTTATACACTATTTATCAGGGAGTGCACTGATCAAACAAAGATTTCAGAGCCGCCACTCATAACTAGGTGAGAAAATTTTGCAAATGCTTGATTTTTATTTCTAACTCTATTATAGACTCTCCCCAGCAGAGTCACCATCTTGTTGGTGCTTCTTTTTCCCCAAAGGTCAACTTGGCATTAGGATTGACCAGGCTAGTGTCACATTCACTCAACACTCCAAAGCTGACAGGAAAAAGGGCCAACTAACAAGGATCAAAGAGAGCTCCTTCTACACTTTGAGCTCCACATCATTCAGGTGGGTGTACATCATCTACACACTCATATTAACTTGTGTCACACTACAGGCCTGCAGGTAACTGACCGTGGAATGGTTCTTAAACTCTTCTAGGTATCCTGTACCTCAATGAAGCCAATATCTCATGGAATAGCCCAACTTGCATGGAGTGCGTATGAAAACCAGAGACCTAACCTATCAACAAGAAAGGGAAAAGGTGGAACTGAATGGAAATGATTTGAATGGATTGAAAGGACCCCTAAGATGCCCTAAGTCTCTCATTGACCAGTGCCTTATCCAATGGGCCACAGAGTCAAATACAATATTGCAAGGGACAGCTATGAAACAAGAAAACAATATACTTAATGTGTTCATGCCTAACATCAATCACACACCGTGACCAAACCTCAACTTAGCACCCACCTGTGCATTCAAGCATGTTATTATCCATTCAAAGGATTTTAACTCTCCCCATAGAAGAGACCTATGAATCAAAAAATTCATTTACCAACATCCACTGGAAGACAGGCATGACATATCTTTGATATTTCAGCCCATACACACATGAACACTAACCTTGAACCAGTTATCTCTATGAAGACAACTCCACTTGCAAACACATAGGCAATACAAGCAGACGAATCAAACACCCTTGATGTATGATCAATGAATCCAGAATTCAAATGGAGATAGTTTGGTAACAATAAGAATATATTAAATCCTCACACATAAGACAAATCTGTTACAATATGCACTATATTTTCTGAACCAGCAATGGAAGAAGAACACCCTATATGCAGAGAGAAGGAGAAATCTACAGGACAAAACCTTTCACTGGAACCAATTCTCCTCAAAAATTTGCAGAAGAAGGAACCCTTACAAAATTGAACAACCTGCAATTTATACCACTGGTTACCTTGGAATCCCAAATAGTAGGATGCAACAAGCAATGGGTAACTAGGGTAAAATTAAGTCTACAACTGCCACTAAGTACAACAAGAAATGAGAATTTGTAGAAAAGCCTAGAAACCCAGGAAGAAATTAGGTGTACAATTACATTGGTTTCCTCACCACAATCTAACTACAACCATAAGTAGAAGTGATTTCTTGCTGCAGGAAGAACAACTTCAATGCCAGAGCCAGTTTGAAGACCTTGCACGTGCAAAACATAGAGATCTCTGGCATCAATCAAAAGCTTAGCCACCCGCACCAAAATAATAGTCCACTGTATTCAAATTGGCAAGACATCCCAGGCAGCAAAATCAGATCAGGACGGCACACAGATCTTCTTCATCATTATTGCAACTGCTGCTATCCTGTAGAATTCAAATTTTGAGCTACAACACATGTTGCAAATAGCTCACTATGAAAACACTGGCAAGAAACCTTGCAATCACATTTGAAATCAGGTGCCAATGGCTAGCTGGTTGATAGCCAATTAGAATCCAGCATGTCAGCACCATTGGTACAGCGGACCCACTTAACTCCGCAATAGTGACATCAAATAGTTGTTGCAAGATCACATACCCAAGAAATGGGCTATGCGAACATGTGACAAGCCTCCACATCATTGAAACACTGGCCTCACTTTATCTAGCGAACTGGCTACCGAAGAACTTCCACTAGTTCGCGAGACACTGTCCACCATCACTAAAAAACTTAGCGATCACACAACCACTGTTCATTGAATCACCGAATGAACTAGGGCATTGCCAAAACATTATGTGAACCAGAAAACAAGAAGAAAATTTGTCAGGCTGGCACATCTATCCACACCGCCAAAAGCACCGAGAAGTCACACTAGGCCCGCCAAGGAAAATCAATGGCCGGTCGCATGATCACATGGATCGGCAAGATTCCACACGATCACATGACCACCGTTGATCTGGAATCTCCCTAATAGTACCTAGGTCCATTCATCATTATGCCACCTGAGACCAACCGAAAGATGCCACATTACCACCTGCAACCAGGCCCCAGGGACACGTGTCAATCAGTCGCATGATCGCATGTCAGAAAACTCTGACATGCGATCATGCGACAGCCAACCCCAGGCTACCACATCACCACCTCTAGGACCACAAAATTGCTCCAACCCCACAAATGGGCCCATGACATGTCCAAATCATTTCCCAACTCATCGGATCAAGTGACGACACCTCATCCCAAATGGCCCCATTGCGAACAAACCCATCAACATCCAATCAGACGATGGGCACATGATCGCAAGGGGAAATAATATTCCTTGAGATCACACGCCGACCGTAGATCTTAAAACTCTAACACCGGGCCCCACAACCAGCTCTTCACATAGTCACACTATCATTTCTCCACCTGTCGCTGACACATCCAACCAGAATATGCCAGGATGGCCTGACCTGTCATCAGACCCATAACAAAGTGCCGAACAAAAAGAAGATCGGACGGCTGGTGCAATTTTGCATAGCCCTAAAAAATCTTTCACACTTTAGCGACAATCATTGATGCTTTGACATGTCAGGATCCTCTGACTCATCTGGAAACTAGGTCCCACCATCCATCGCACTTGCGCATTTAGGGAACACCTGAAACAGGAAACTGTGAGGATGAAAACACACAGGGTTTTCGATGGAAAAGATCGAAGACACACAAGGTTTCTGACGCCAAAAGATAAGTGCACAAAAGCTGGAAGGAACAAGGTCGAAGACAATGAGGGTTTTCACACAGACTGAAAACATCATGGATTTTCAAAAACACTGTGGGTTTTCGACACTGTGGCAGATTTTGAAATTGTTTCCTGCAGACCTTAGAATTTGAATAACTTTCTGGGTTTTGCAATCCAGCACGTGCAATTTGGACTGGAGCAAGGTGATACATTAAAGAGCATGGGGCAAGTCACTTTACAAAAACATTTGCAAGGAAGAGGCCATTTTCACAGGATTTTTGCTATGACAAAAAAATGGACTAACATCCCGAATGATAATTGTACCCAAAGACAACCTAAATAACTTGTAAATTCAAAGTAGTAAAGGTAGCATTAATGAAAATTTTTGAAAAATAATTCCTTCGACATGATAGCATTAATGACAATATTATAGGCACCATGCACTAATATTAGTGCAAGCTCTAAATGATTAACACCTCCATAAAGCAATGACAAGCTTTAATAATGTCAGAAACACATTGATTGAATCAAACTATGGCATGTCACAATATATCAATCAAAATTCCTACCAAGGGACCCAGCATGAAAAGGTGAGAAATCTCCACCCAGATGCGATCATGGACTACCGAAGGGAATTAATGGTGTTGCGGGTCCTCTAAGGCAACTGTTGCATAGTCAGATCCACCGATGCAGCATGGCCACTTGCACTACTTCACGCAAGTGACCAATCTCCACCCATGTGCACATACCCGATGTGAAGGCCAATCAAAGAAAAAAATTATAGGAACCAATACAGACAGCCAACATGAAAAGTAGTTCGCTAGGTCAGAAATAGTGTGTCGATAGCGAGCAGTTCTACATCATATATGATTGAATCATACCCAAAATTTGGAATAGCATGGGGCAATATCTATGAACAAGGACTGAACATCACCCAACTAAACATGCATGGGCCAATGGCTATTAAGTGTGCCAAAGATTGGATACATGGCAGCAGGAAAGACATGTTCACTTCCAATTGATGCACCAGCAAAACACTCCAAAGCAATATTCCTCTACTTTGAGATTGGACCACACTATTTGCCAGCCACAGCAAAATAATTTTTGAATGATAATGGAGAGCTCAAAATGGAAGGGCTACATCGAAGTTCCTGTTGCAACTCCTCTGCAGATTGTGTGGGAGATCACCAGTGACTTTTGTGCAAAGAAAAAAAGGCATCCTAGCCTAGATGTGTGTAAAAGAGTGTAGGGCATGCCATAAAATGGCCACAGCTATTGCAATAGGTCATCAAAAACCTCACCAAGCCATCTACCATCCATCAAGAATCCATAGTAGTGGCGACGATGTCGCCCATCAAAGAAACACTGGTAGAAGGAGGAATTAATATGAAACGCGTCAATATTGCAAGGTGTCCACATACTTGGATATGCAGGTGATGTCACATGTGGATCCTCGTGTTCTTGATGCCATGCTACCTTACTATACTACATGGATCACTATGGAAATCCTCATTCCAAAACTCATCTCTATGGTTGGGAGTTAGACGCAGTTGTTGAGAAAGCCTGTGAATAGATTGCAGGCCTAATGAATTTGCCGGCATCCACTAATATTCACATGCCAAGATGTGGATAGAAAGATTGCTATCCACATGAAATCAGAGAATCTCACTTCCTTAGCATGCAAAGAATTGGAGTCTCACAAGGAGAATGATGCTACTTTGGGTGTGTGATTGGTGTTCACTATGGTGACCACTCCATTGATCTATCTGGCAGAGTTCAGATCACCATGCGATCAGGATGGGCACAGAACTCATATGGCTTTGACCTCTCTGGGTTCTCCTTACTTGTTGGTGATTTATACCTTGCATGGGCATGGTACAGTATGTGGGTTCAAGATCAAAATATAAAGGCAATAGACATGCCTACAAACTAATCCAAGTGAAGACAAAATGCTTGATTATAACCTGACCAAGAAAGTGGATGGACTAGTGATAAATCATCTCAGGCTTGCAAACATGAGTATGCTACTAGGTGCAATCCACAATGATGACACCACCAGATCTATCTAGTTGCAAATACAAATTTGGACCATGAATAAGTATCTAGCAAAATGCAACCTAGAAACTGATCAAAACATAGATCAACATATAAGGAAATAATATGGCCTTAGCCAATAAACACTGGTAAACTCATAGAAGAGAAATGAGGGACCTCATGAAAAACTCAAAAATAAAAAACTCTCTAAACTAAAAAAAGTGGTAAGACTTAGGCCCTGATACCATGTTAGAATAAACAATCCTATACCCAGAACCTAGTCCTCAGACATCCACCAAAAGAGAGAAGTATTCAACACTATATTAGATTGAACTGAGGTGAGAATAAACATACAAGGGATCTGCTTAAATAGGCAAGATCTAGTAGAAAGAAAGGATAGGGTTGAGACAAGTGTCTCAACCAGGAGGAGATAGAGTTCCGATAGAACTCTACAATATGCTCTAGATATGATAGAGTCCAATTTGGACTCAAAGATATCTATCTATCTCATTTATGAGTTGACCTAAGTAAACCTAAATAAGGAGTAAATAGGT
This sequence comes from Chamaecyparis obtusa, assembly GCA_027943335.1. Taxonomy (NCBI): domain Eukaryota; kingdom Viridiplantae; phylum Streptophyta; class Pinopsida; order Cupressales; family Cupressaceae; genus Chamaecyparis; species Chamaecyparis obtusa. The sequence continues at coordinate 412,413 of BSBK01004555.1, forward strand.
TAAACAATTTACTCCAATATTTACTAGTTTCGTATCTTCAGTTTTATTCTTTCAAAATTATATTGGTTTATTTCGAATTATATTTAGATATTTATACTAGTTTATTTGACAATTCATGTGTTTTAGGTTATGTTTTTATGTCCATATTGTCAAAATGATGCCCCATACAATCAACATGTTTTTTAAGGTTTCCAAAAAGAACTTAGAAATCTAAAACTACTTATAGAAGAGCTGTGTAATACTGAAATAAAATACAATATGGAGATTATAATTTTGTTTGTCAATCAAGAACAAGTGGAAGTAAAACTTTAAAAAAATGGAGACATGTCAAATTGTTTTCTAATTAAAATTGAAAATGACCATTTAAAAAATAAAATTACTAACTAAGAAAAATAAAATAATTACAAACAGTATCATCTTAAAATGGAAGCACTTCCATGTTAAGAGTGTTTAGCCCTCTGAGTAAGTGGTTTAGGGTCATGATTGACATCTTTGCATTCTCCCTTGTCTTCCACTTCTTCTCTGCACTTGATTTCTACATTCTAGGTGAAATTAGGGTTAAGGTCTTAAGGACTTTCCTGATTTCCTTCTTCCATGGCACCATTTTCTAGGAAGGGTTAAAAAATGAGACCTCCTATTCCATCATCACACCAAACAAAGGATTTTCTATCTATTCCTGACACTGAGTCTTGTTCAGACATCAATTTCTAAGTTTCTAGCATCCCTGGAACTCCTATTGCAGAATCTAGCAAAGTTAGGGGTTGAGGTCAAAGTTGACCTCAACCCTGACTAGGTCAAGGTTGACATTGACCCTGCCCAAGTCAGGGTCGACCTCTACCTTGACCTCTTCTTGCCAAGATTTCAAAGTTACATTTGCCAGTAATTTATCTTTTGGGATAATTATTTCCTGCTTCCAGGTCGGTCGTTTCAGTATCTAAAACAGTAAATCCTTTAATGGTATTTAATCAAGGTATATTTTCTAAAGGTGAGGACCTAACTGGGATTTAATTCTTCAAGGTGGCCCATCTAGAGGAGTGTGCCCTAGATCACTATAAAAGGAGGCCTTCCTCTCTCATTTTCATACCAAGTTTACATATCACTCAATCATCAAGTTTTCATGCTCAAGCTCTCAAGTTCTCAAGGTGATCAAGCATTCATTCAAGTCTTCTTCTTCATCCAAGTTCTCCATTAAAGATCAAGGATTCAAGCATTCAAGATATTGAAGGGATTTGGCTCAAGCATTCAAGATCTATCATTCAAACCCTAGATCTAGCCACCATGGTGGTGTGATCTTCCTTCAAAGATCCTTTGTTCATCTTTAAGATCCATATCATTGTTTCCTCAAGGTGGATTTCAAACATACAATCATGGAGGTTTGATAATGTTATGTTCAACCTTTCATATCAATATATTTGATTACATTCCAAATACATTAGCATATCTATTGAATTGCATAGCTTCATTGTTAGATTCATTTCTACTACTTGCTAGCATTCTCCTATTTCAATTTCAATATTAAGGTTCATTCCAAACTAGGGTTTGACCAAGGAAACCCCCCCCCCCCAAAAAAACAAAAACAAAAACAAGAAAACCATTTTTCTTGTAGGCATAGGTGTGGAATCTTAGATCTAAGAGTAGATTTGGATACCCTTTTTGGTAATCTTTCAGGATCTGCGAACAGAATCAGAATCAAACTTCAAATAAATAATGTGGTCTTTGACCTTTTAAAAGGTCAAAGTCGACCTATGTGAATTTGGAGAAAAGATTTTTGGGTTTTGTCCGCCTCGACATTTCCAGTCCACAACAAGTGATGGAATCTTCAGAAAGTTCATACAAAAGCCAGAATTCAGCATTTTCCAGATTTGCCCTAATTCAAGGTTATTATTTGCACTTCAATTATTTCAGATTTCAAGCTTAATCCAACTATAGGGAAGTATAGGATTTATTCTTTCTTTCATATTCTTCATTGATTGATTCGATTATGTATTAACCTCTGGGTTGATCAAATTGGATCTCTCTTTAGGGAATTTGGATTTAGGATTGAATCTTACATGTTCCCCACACACATACACAAATAGTGGTGATTCCAAATTACCACTATTCATTTTGCTGAACCTGACTAGCTTACTCTCTTTCTTTTTGGTGTTAGATTTACATTTTTCTCTTGCATCTATACTTGAAAAATTCAAAAAAATCTATATATTGAATAAAATACAAAAACACATTTCTTGCATTTTTATTTATCATGAAGATTGTCAAGATGTTTTGGTGCATAATCATGTTTGTTATTACTCTTCTTCTAGAATCTATTTATAATGCATATGATGTTTATGAGGGTATTATTCATTTCATAACATTGATGACCCTTCACTTTGCTCTTGCTTATGCTTTTGTGAAGTTGACTAATACTAGTCTACCTACATTTAAAACTTTTCTTAGGGATTTATGTGGTAGCCTTATTCATCTTTTAGATTATGTGAAGAATTTGGTAGATGACACACCATCTCCTAATCTTCCTAATATTCATCCTAGTCTTCCTATTCTGAAACCTGATTCTCCATTTGTTACTCCTCGCTATTCCCATACATATGATGGGATTCAAGCTATAGTGTAGGATGTGGATGTGCAAGATTTCTTTGATTTACCTTCTCCTCCTAATTGTGATGATCTTAAGGGAAAGGGTAAAGACACTTCCTCCAAACCTATTATCCCACCTTATATGACCTTTACTCATGAATATGATAAACAATCACCTCCTATAGAAGCTTTGCATGATATGTACACTACTAGATATAATATGGTGAATAAACAAGGCTATAAAGGTTTAGGGTTAGGAGTTAATGAACATTATATTAAATTTCCCATTAATATACCTCCTAAACTGGATATGGCTGGTGTTGGAACTTCTAAATCTCAAGTCAAGTTAAGTGGTGTGGATCTTAGTCCTCCCCTTAACGTTCATCTCTCTACACCTCTAATGGATAATCCTAATACTCGTCAAGGCATTACTAAGATAGTATATGTAGAGCTAATGAATTCTAAAAAGGGAAGATTTAGACCTATACCTATTGATGCTTTGTACAAATTTAAATGTCCTTTCTAGTATCGTAATACTTATTTTCTTACAGATTGTAAGAACTTCAAATTATATGTTAGGGCTAGGGCTGCACACAGTATTATACCTTTTTCTCGCGCTGTCTTACAACTTCTTCATAATTTTGATATAGGGGATTCCCCTCCATTAGAGATTGAGTAAATATTCCTCTCCTCTTGTATCATGATTGGGGGGCAAGAGGCATTGTTTTATCGAGTCTCTTAGGATCCATTAGGTCTTTTTATTAAGATTTAATTGGTATTCTTTATGTTTCCTTCTTCCATAGTCTTGCATGATGTTTTTATCCATTCCCCGGAATTATATTTTCTTCTTAGGAAATCTTTTCTAGGACATGTGTTTTGCAAAAATATCCCTTGTCTTTCATCCCTTGGGGGGGCAAGGTTCTTCCTTCTTTCTCTTTTTCTAGGGGAACTTCTTTCCTTAGCTTAGTGGTATTTGTTTATATTGCAATATTATTTCATCATATTGATAGATATTTTGACTATGGATAACCTTATTATATAGGAAGTTGTTGTCCTAGGTTGTCACTTCTTCTCTATGTTGCAAATTATGTTCTTTATAAACTCTCATCCTTTCTTTAGTGTTAGAGTTGTTTCCCTCATTCCTAAGATTCCTCTTGCTCTTCTTCACAGGGGGCTTGATGATTGAATCTTTGTTCCCACCTTTTGAAAGATGATATCTTATCTAAATGAACTCTTCTTTGATGGAGGTCTTGGTGATAAGATCTCTTTCCTTGAGGATCCTTTTCCATAAGTGACATATCCTTCCCATGATTATCTATACTCTTGGATGTAGGGGTCAATATCTCTCGCTAAGGATATACTATACATTGTTGTAAACATGATATCTCCTTGCTTTGTGAAGTAGGTATCCTCTTCCATCTTTGTTCCTACACTTGGGGGGCAAAGATTCCTTATCCTTCTTTTCTATCTTCAAACATTAAAACATTGAGTCATAAATATAGGTTGTGAGTCTGGTAGAAGTACTTTAGCCTTGGAGGCTTGGTATGCTTTTCTATCTTATTCAAATCTATGCATTGTTATTTCCTCTGATTTTCTCTTCTTTTCTAGGGATTCACCTCTTTCCTCGGTTAAGTAGTATCTATCTATTATGTGATATCCAATCATACATGAAAATTATGGTGTGCATTTGCAGACCTATGTCATTTATGCAAAACCTTATTTGTTGTTTGACATTGGGTTTCCATGGTTGATACATCTCTCACCTTGGAAACTAAATAGTGTGCTATCCCTCATTAAGGGTTACTTTCTTTTCACTTCTTGCATGATATCTTTTACATTCGTCCCTTCCATGGCCTCATAGGAGCTATGACCTTCTTGGTTTGGACTAGGTGTTGTCTATGGATATTGTCTTGATGCTGAAGAAAGGCTTTATCCTTGTTCCTTTTCTTTCCTTAACATGAGAAAATAGTATGTTTTTTTTGCCATATTAAGGAGGGGGGCATATGCAGGGTCTCCCTTGTACTATAGTTTTTAATTTTTATATGCTAAATCTTGGAAGGTAATGCACATAAGTTGCTAAATCCTAAAAAGACACGCATTCATATGCTAAATCTTCCAAAGGTAACGCACATAAGTTGCTATATCCTGAGGAGACGTGCATTTTTCAAAATTTTCAATATGCTAAATCCTCTAAAGGTAATGCACATAAGTTGCTAAATCTTGAAGGGACACGCATTTCCAAATTTTAAATATGCTAAATCTTGGAAGGTAATGCACATAAGTTTCTAAAACCTAAAAAGACACACACCTATATGCTAAATATTTCGAAGGTAACACACATAAGTTGCTAAATCCTAAGATACACGCATTTCATATTCATAGTGATACAAGAAGGTGGATCTATGGATATTCCAGAAGCTGTCAGAAGATGCATTACAATTGCAAGCATAGTTTATGGGTGAACCTGTTGGGCTCTCCCTCCAGGGTGATTCATGGTAAGGTAGGCATCTTATCGGGCAAGGTAATCATTTTCTCTTTTCTCTCTTTTCACTTTCATGCTAGTAGGACTGGATCATGAAGCTATGTTGTCTATAGTGTTGCTCTTGTCTTTCTTATGTAATCATTTATGCTTTTATGATAGCTTTCCAAATATGATATTGGTATGAGAAATATTTCTTAGCAAGGTTTCTTATGCTAATTGATTTGAGTTGTTTAGTACTAACCCTTGTTCATTTTTATACTCTCATATATGTATGTTGAGTTAGAATCCTTGGTCTAGGGGCTTGTGTCTTCAGCTAAGTGTTATTTTATCTCATTTTGAATCCACTGGGATCTCTTCTCTCTTCTCCTTTACCAAGAGTTTGCATTGAATCCATACTCTTGCTAAAGTGGGGGCTTAATGTATCCTCTTAAAATGGAAGCACTTCCATGTTAAGAACATTTAGCCCTCCGAGTAAGTGGTTTAGGGTCATGATTGACATCTTTGCATTCTCCCTTGTCTTCCACTCCTTCTCTGTACTTGATTTCTACATTCTAGGTGAAATTAGGGTTAAGGTCTTAAGGACTTTCCTAATTTCCTCCTTCCATGGCTCCATTTTCTAGGTAGGGTTTAGAAATGAGACCTCCTAGTCCATTATCACACCAAACAGAGGATTTTTTATCTGTTCTTGACACTGGGTCTTGTTCAGACATCAATTTCTAAGTTTCTAGCATCCCTGGAACTCCTGTTGTAGAATCTGACAAAGTTAGGGTTTGAGGTCAAAGTTGACCTCGACCCTAACTAGGTCAGGGTCAACCTCAACCTTGACCTCTTCTTGCCAGGATTTCAAAGTTTCATTTGCCAGTAATTTATCTTTCGGGATAATTATTTCCTGCTTCTGGGTCGGCTATTTCGGGCTCCGAAATTGTCAATCCTTTAATGGTATTTAATCAAGGTATATTTTCTAAAGGTGAGGACCTAATTGGGATTTAATTCTTCATGGTGGCCCATCTAGAGGAGTGTGCCCTAGATCACTATAAAAGGAGGCCTTCTACTCTCATTTTCATATCAAGTTTACATATCACTCAATCATCAAGTTTTCATGCTCAAGCTCTCAAGTTTTCAAGGTGATCAAGCATTCATTCAAGTCTTCTTCTTCATCCAAGTTCTCCATTTAAGGTCAAGGATTCAAGCATTCAAGCTATTGAAGGGATTTGGCTCAAGCATTCAAGATCTATTATTCAAACCCTAGATCTAGTCACCATGGTGGTGTGATCTTCCTTCAAAGATCCTTTGTTCATCTTCAAGATCCATATCATTGTTTCCTCAAGGTGGATTTCAAACATACAATCATGGAGGTTTGATAATGTTATGTTCAACCTTTCATATCAATATATTTGATTACATTCCAAATACATTAGCATATCTATTGAATTGCATAGCTTCATTGTTAGATTCATTTCTACTACTTGCTAGCATTCTCCTATTTCAATTTCAATATTAAGGTTCATTCCAAACCAGAGTTTGACCAAGGCAAACCCCCACCCCGCCCCCCCCACCCCCCCCCCCAAAAAAAAAAAAAAAGAAAAGAAAAAAACAAACAAACAACAATACCATTTTTCTTGCAGGCACAAGTGTCGAATCTAGGATCTAACAGTAGATTTGGATACCCTTTTTGGCAATCTTTCAGGATCTGCGAACAGAATCAGAATTAGACTTCAAATAAATAATGTGGTCTTTGACCTTTTAAAAGGTCAAAGTCAACCTGTGTGAATTTGGAGAAAAGATTTATGGGTTTTGTCTGCCTTGACATTTCCAGTCCACAAGAAGTGATGGAATCTTCAGAAAGTTCATACAGAAGCCATAATTCAGCATTTTCTAGGTCTTCCCTAATTCAAGGTTAGTATTTGCACTTCAATTATTTCATATTTCAAGCTTAATCCAACTATAGGGAAGTATAGGATTTATTATTTCTTTCATATTCTTCATTGATTGATTCGATTATGTATTAACCTCTTGGTTGATAAAATTGGATCTCTCTTTAGGGAATTTGGATTTAGGATTGAATCTTACATGTTCCCCACACACATACACAAATAGTGGTGATTCCAAATTACCACTATTCACAAACTATGATTGCAAATACTTGTAGCAATTTGGAGTTGCACCGACAAATCTTCGCTTCCCTTTGAGCTTCATTGATTGTTTCAAGAAACCACTACTCATTGCTAACTATCGTACAAAAAATATTCCCTGCAACTTACTTACTACTTTCTGTTGTTTGAACAAAATTTCCCCAACATTCTTTCCTTTTTCTTGTGGTTGTTCAAACAAAATTTCTCCTCAAATTCAAATTTCAAATTCACCTACCATCATTAGCTTACATTGTTGCACGTTGGGAGAAATGAGAGGGATGCAATTCCAACACAAATCTTTTTTAGGCTTTTCCTCTATAAATTTTCTAGTGGTTAATGTCAAGATCAAATGAGAGGGATGAAAGCTCAATGTGAACCTTTTTTGGACTAATCCATAAATCTTCTATCTAGTACCTTAGGACAACTAGTTTTAATTGAAAACTCTAACTAAAGATTGCATTAATTGTTGTAATTAAAACCAATTGTCTTGCTAGTTGTAGATATACATATCTAATTCATTAGTTTTGATGCTCCTTATTGATTATCAACAATATTAGATTTGATACATCTTGATGATTACCAAGAATATTAATATTGACTAAATATCTTAAGGAGCTTATTGGTCCTCTAAGATTAATCCTCATGAGAGATATATTTGAAAATCACATAAAATGTGAATAAGCAATAAAATATGCCAAAATTTTATAATGATTACAAAAAATTTGTACTCAAATATTTTATTGAACATAATATCCTTATAAGTACTTTTTGAATTAAAATAATTGTTCATGTGGTTCAATCTAAAAAGAACATAATTGTAAGCATTAAACAAATAAAAATAGCAATAATAATATCATTCAATATATATATTTAGTTACCTTATTTTAACATTTGAAACATTGGGAACCCATCTTAAATGATACTCTTCAGATATACCCTATGGCAAGGGGTTTTTTTATTGTAAAGTCTGAGAATGCTGAAGATAGGAAAACTATTTTGTGTGATAGTTGTTTCTCTTGGGAGGAGCATTTAATTCCCGCTGATGGCCAAACCCTTGTATCAGGGATTTGATCCTCTTTCAGAGTCCTTTAATAAAATACCCTTATGGGTAAGACTGCCAAATCTTCCCCTTCATCTTTGGTTGGATTCTATTTTGAAATCTATGGGGGAGGCTATTGGAGATTTCCAAATGGTAGATATAGAATCCCCTGATGTTTTTAAGATGATGTACTCTCATATTCTTATGGAGGTTGACATTTCTAAGGGTCTCCCTAAGAAGATAACATTGGATTCTTTTAAGGGCTCTTGGACCCAAAATCTAGATTATTAGGGTGTTCTGTTCAAATGCAGGATTTTCCACAAGACTTGACATCTTGCTGTGAGGTGTTCAGCTGATAAGGTTAAACCAAAGAAATTGACTTCCTAGTGGTTGGGGTCTTCTAACCACTATTATACGTTTCATAAAGTTTCTAATGATGGGGGTTTGGATGCTTTCCCTCCTCAGAATGATCATGCTTTGACTAGTGTTACTGATGTTGTATTTGTGCCACTAATGTTGTCTCTGATGCGGCTTTGGTTCAAAATTTTAATGTTGTCCCTTTAGGTGTTACTATTGTTGTTCCTAACTAGGATGAGGTATCTGGATCTATTGTCTTGTCTACTGGTGTTGTGGGTTATGCTACATAGGTTTCTCCTAGGAGGGTTTTGGGGATTGGTAGTGGTGCTATCCTTGTCGGGCCTCTATGGATGCTACTATGACATACCCTTTAGTGGGCTCTTCTAGTTTATCATTGGATTGGCACAAAGTTGTTGAGAAGGTGAAGGTTGGATTAACAACAGTTAAAGGAAATAAAGATAAATTCTCTGAAACTTCATTTGATATGTCTTTATGTTCACACAAGGATGGGCCAAAATTGTAAATCTTGAATACCTTTTTTGTGGATTTCTAGGCCACTTTTTATTCCACTTGATGAGAACTATGGTTAGTTCCTTTTGTTTTTTATGGTCTCCTATTAGGCACTATTTTGAAGGCATGTTAAAAACTTATGTGCCTAATACTTTGCTTCCTCATTATGCAAAATTTAATGCTTTGCTTATTAACCACACTGAAAGCTATGAATGTATAGACATATAATCTCTGTAAGACCTCCTACTCTCAACATCCTTTACCCATTCTTAAATTCACAAATCTATGAATATTCGATAATCAATCAGTGTGGGAAAGACAATCATGAGTTTAGAAAATCAGGACTTCAAATCTGAAGAAGTCTTCTGCACAAGTTTGGTTGGAAAGTAACTGGAAACAACTTATCAACAAGGGCTGCATGCAGCTGGAGTCCCTACCTATGGTGGGGAGAAGGAGAAAGTGTGTGCAACTAGTATCTACATGGGCCACTTTGTAGCAGAATCTTTGGCATACTTAGAATTGGAATATATAGGGTGTATTTGTTAGATGTCCAATGACAACCAGATTCAATAAGTTTTAAGGATGTTTGAGGGTCAATTTCAGATAGGCTGTAGAGAATCATTTCTTGAAAAGATTTTACCTGTAAGTGCCTCAAAAAGATGAGATCCCTCTGTTGCAACATGCTCTAGTTGGTTCTATGGAAGAGTTGTGCCCATTTCAAAACAAAGAAGGATGTGTCTCTGTCCTTGTTTAATATGGTTGTGAAACCTCTTAGGTAAAAATTAATCTGATTGATAAACCGGAATTAAATTTTAAATGTACATTTCAATCCATCTATAACCCTCTATTTCCCTCTAAAATCATGAGCCTTTGGTTATCCTAGGGTTTGAAGGTGACGAAGCAAGGCAGGATCTTCCAGGGTCGATTCTGGGCAGTTTGTAGAGAATCCTTGCTTGAAAAGATTGTGCCTGTACACATCTCTTTAGGATGAAATCTCCATTTGACTCCATGGAATAGTTGTGCACATTTAAAAGAAAAGAATGACATGTCTCTGTCCTCTTCTCTAAGGTTGAAAATATGGTTGTGAAACCTATTAAAGAAGACATTGTTGACATCTAGTTTAATATTCTGTATAGATTTGTAGAAACAGGTGGTGATATATAATGGGTACTAACCGCTATTTTTTCTGAGTGCAAAGCTCATCAGCTCCTCGGTGGAGGAAGTGACAATCTCTAATGATTCATGTGAACTGCCATAAGTCTTGTTTATGAGCATTTAGGATATTTTTGTAGAGTATCATTAATTTTTGTTCTCATACATTTTTATATAATTGATTAGTATTGAGAGCTTTAATCTGCTCACAAAGGTTTAGGGGGTGAGAATCATAAATATCGGTGCTTTGTTGAGTACTTAGTGAGTTCTAATTTTACCATGAAGAGATTAAGTGCATAAATATCAGATATATTTTAGTGACATATCATTTCATTAGTAACTGCCTAGTAAATTGCATATCAGATTGCCTATGGATAGAATGACCATATCATTACGCTCATCCTTCTCATAGGACAATGAACATGTGACCTAACATAATTCTAATTTTAAATGCCTAGAATTTCCATTTCTCTATCAAACAGGGGTTTCAATCAAACTTAAGATACGTTATTTTCTACAAATGCTTATATTAAAGTTTTGTTGTATGTTGCGATAGTTTGTTTGTTGGAATAGTTTTCATAAAACATAAGATTCACCCATGTATCTTACATAGGAATTGAACTTAAACATATTGCAGATTTCATACAACTAATGCATGGTCTCCTAAGATACTATAGGCTACATAACGATTAGAAAAATGTCAAAACCCAAAACAAATTGATGACAACCATGAAGAATAGTGGACAACATAAACAACAGATAAAAAATAGTGGCAAAATTCATCAGCTAAGAAAGTTGGGACATTTTTTACAAAACATAAGATTCGCCCATGTCTCTACATCGGAATTGAACTTAAACATATTGCAGAATTCATGCAACTAATACATAGTCTGCTAAGATACTATAGGCTACATAATGATTAGAAAAATATCAAAACCCAAAAAAAATTGATGACAACCATGAAGAACAGTGGACAACATAAACGACAGAAAAACAATAGTGGCAAAATTCATCAACTAAGAAAGTTAGGATATTTTTTATAAAACATAAGATTCTCCTATGTCTCTACATTGGAATTGAACTTAAACTTATTGGAGATTTCATAGAGCTAATACATAATCTGCTACGATACTATAGGCTACATAACCATTAGAAAAACATCAAAACCCAGAGCAAATTGATGAAACTATGAAGAAGAGTGTAGAACATAGATCATGGGTATGCAAGAGCCACTACAATGGTGCAAAGGAATAGCACAGGCACTGAAATGTATGCTCTAGGCATTGCCTCATTAGAAGAGCGCACAGGGGTAGCAGCAGGGGCAGGGGCAGGGGAAAGGGCAAGGGCAAGGAGGTGGAGAAAGAGGGGTGTGGGGCACGGGAGATGGAGAAGGAGATGAATCGGGAGGAGGAGGTGGAGGAGAAGAATGGGTGTTGTTGGCAGGAAGAACATCACTGATTCCATGACATGCAATGGAAAGTAAGGCACTGCAGACATTGGGGACAACAATTCAGACATTGTTGAGAGTGAGGTTGCGTCTGCCATGGTTGGAGAGAGTGAGGGTGTAGTTGGGGTTAGAGGAAGGGATGATGGAGCTAGTGGGGAAGTATTGGAGGTTTTTGAACCTGAGTTGGGGTGTGAGGGTGTGGCACAGGAGAAAGTTAGGGAGATCGTTGAAGGCGAGAGAGGTGTGGTCAGCAAGGTGGCTATCATTGGTCATCAGAAAAGTCGCGTCCATTGTGGGTATTGGTATGCCTGATTCCAACAGCATTTGTAGGAGCATCACGAATCCAAAGTATGATCCTGCCTTCATCTCTGCCAGTGCCACATTCAGGTCTGAGATATTGCTGACATCTAGGCCTTGGTCTTGGGCTCTGCTTGCACCCAAAAGAGATAATAGGAGTAGAGTGGTGATGAAATGCATTGGACCCATTTCCAAGATTGTCAGAATGAATGTCACTGCTTCTTCAAAATTGGGATTTCTTTGAATGGAAACTCTTGGCAATTGGGTATAGTATCTATAGAATTTTCTGAGCCAATTTTCCTTGATTTTGCAACTCTTTTGACTGAAAATTGCCTAGAGGGTTTCTTCTTTAGGATAAAACATTGTACCATTCTATTTGTGTTATTACTAAATTGCACTGAAGACTTACACAACAAAATATTTATCCTACACATCCCTGGCATGAGTAAACGGAAGTACGTCTTTTTCTTTTCTATGACTGTCAATAAAAAATCCTTTCCATCTTTTATAAAGATGGAGAAACACTAGTACAATGGAATTTTACATGCCATAAGTGACCACTTGGTCCCATGAGAATCACATCTTTAAAAACCCTAAAATTCATTCTACTACAAACGTGGCAGCTATTTCCTAAATCTAGTGAAGTGAAATTCAATTCAATCATAAACAAACACTAGAAATTCTCTTTGCAGAAAAACAAATGCAAGAAACATTAATAATTCTTCTACAGGAGATATCTTTTCTTCAAATGTTTTCATTTTTCTTTGTAAAAAATCCTTGTGATTATGTTAACTTCACAAACCCTAAAGTTAATTATGCCTGCAAACTCTGTAGAAATTTATTGCATCCGTTAAAATAAATTTTAATTGAATCCTAAACAGAATACTGGACTACATGTTCAGTGCAATAGAAAATGACAAGGAAATATTCTTCGCAAAAATGAAAATAACAAACATCATAGGTGATTATTTAATAACAAACCTCTTTTTGTTGGATATTTTCCTACATTTCCATCATAGGGACCATGAAAATTAAAACTATGGATAGCTCAAGCAGCCTGGCAGAGGAGAATGAACTCATGTCTCCAACACTTGAATTGCCATCAGATTTATCAAGTAAAAATTGAGTGCAAAATTATCACAGAAGCCTTTAGTATTGTGAAATCTAATCCAACATAGAGGCCTTCAACCTAAATCACTGGCTAATAAAAATGTAAAAAAAATTCTAAAGAGTGAAACTTGTTGAATAAATTTCATGAAGAGGACCGGTTCATGACATATGCCTTTTGGAAGAGTCTCCACCTAACAGCACATGCAAAGACGTGTCAAAGAGAAAGGATGCCTTGATAAAAAAGTTCCTGCGGCGTAGCCCATCTTTAGAATGTCATTTGTAACAGCTATCACATTTTCTCTAATATTTCCATTGGAAAAAGAAAAAGACTACCCGGAAAAATGGCAGTAGCGAATAGGGAAAAAAGAATTTATATTTTTTATATCTATTTAATTCCAGAATTTTTGAAAGACTATAGTTTTGGAAAGATTTTTTATGTTGTGCGGTTTCCAAGGAGCCAACTAATGCTCAAAAAAGCTATTGAAAACTATAGTCTCCTACCTTAACGACAGGGACTAATAATGTCCGTTTAAGATCGCAAATTGGAAAAATTTTATAATCTTTCTGACTGGTGGCTTAAGATAATGAGAACAAACGTCGCAGCAGCTTCCTATGCATTTGAAAAATTCCTCCTGCTTACATAAATGTAGAGTAACAGTTCTCTTCAAAAGTAACAGTGGTCCTCATCATTTGAACTCATCAATATCTTAAATAATTCGAAGATAATTTAATTTCAACAAGGGATGCTAAGTGTCAAAGTTCCTGTCTATGGTGAGATGCTTTTTGAGGTAAGATATGGTGAAATGAGAATGCAGTTAAGCACCATGAATTTAATGAAGAGGTCTTTTGGTAGAGATAAAATTCAATTATAGTTTAATAAGAAGGATCAAGCAGACATGGAATGTAGTTGTTTAAGTTTGTAAACTAAACACAAACACTTTTATAAATCTTTATCATGAATTTTTGTAAGTGATAAATCCTATCCATCATATAGTAGAGAATATTGGTTAGTCCGAAATTTTATTTCTCTATTAATCTCCAGTGCAATAATAGTAATATGTGAGTGACCCTCCTGAAACCAAAATATCATGATTTTAAATATAATGAACGAACATATGCACAAGAGAATCCACTAAAGACAAAAGTGCCTAAAAGCATTTAGTAAATCGCAATGCCATTGGCAAGTGTGAAATGCCATTGTTAATTTACCCCATTGATCTTAAAACTCAATCAGTGACATTACAATCCTCACCTAGGTCATGCTCTTGCTTGAAAGAACTCTTTGGCATTGGTCTGAAACAAAATTAGAAATTCACTAAATAGTCATAATTGTGCCAAAAGCTAAAATTAAAGTTGAAACTATGCAACCAAACATAGCCTAAAGTCCTTATGAGCCATGTTGCATTCACTTAGTAAAGAGAAATGTTGAAAGAAGAACTAACAAATGCATGATGCTTGTGAAGCTATGTTCAGCATGTAAAAACAAAATGGATAAACTATCAAATCCAAAACGCTTACCTTGTAAACAGAATTAGTTTAAAGTCAAATAAAACTATTTACAATATCAGGAATAAATAGTATTAGGAATAAAACTGCTTTGCTAGAAATTTACAGTACGGAGAATTTTTCGGTGGACATTCATAGTAATAAGTGGGAAAAAAGATATGACAAACATTTACAGAAAATCACATGAATCTGAGTAAAATTTTACAGGAAAGATGCAATGAAAAAAAACTTGTTGTATTTTGAGAAAATCATGTGTATCTGAGTAAAATTGTACATAAACGATGTGAAGAAAAACACTTAGAATATTTTCAGATATCATAAAAGTCAAAAGAAATATGAAATGTTGCCTATTCAAGCAAAAAAGGTATACAAGGAAGATCAATCAATGAGAACTGGTGACATTATTTTGTGCCAAATATTTTTAAATATTATTTTCTCGTGTTGAATATGAATCAAGTTTCTAATAGCCTGAAAATGAAATCCTCTAGCCCCGAAGTTAGATGAAACACCTTAATTCTTATATCTAAGTTTGTGGACGAAAGCCCAGGCAGACTTGAAAAAAATCTTCCTTGATATTTTATTGAAGACAAATCACTGCATATCAAAGGAAGATTTATAGCAGAAACAAGAGGATAAGCTCTATATTTTCTAAATTATATTCTAAGTATTATATACATTATTTAATAAATAATTAAGCTGCAGTTTCTAAATTAAATGCATACTTTGCCATCGGTAAATGAATGGAAAAACAACAAAATTGGTGACTTTCTTTATCTAATTTAAACAAACCAAAATACACAATCAAAAAAGTTTCAGAACCCTACAAAGAGTTTTTGGCTGCCATCAACGCTCAATTGTTTGTGTTGTTTGTGAGCACATGATCATGATTTGTTGTTCTGCAGAACATCTAATATTCTGAAATGGAAAAAGAAAGTTATAACATACTACTATGTTTCTAGGCTCAGTAATAACTGACATTTCCAAAGCTGAAAAAAATAGACAAATGGTACTAAGATTTCAGAATTAAAATGTGAGTGGCATAGCCAGAAAGAAACAAGTGAATGTACCAGCAAAGAGTTAAATTAAAAAGCTAGTAACCACAACTGAATAGGTCACTTGCAAGCCTGATTAGCTGATTTATGATGCCTTAGCATAAGTTTCCAACTTTTTATTGTTTTTTGATTGAATGCTAGATTTTATTTTGATATTAAATTGCTAAAACTTGTACAAACCCGTTGCTTAAAAATAATTTTCTCTGCACTGAATAAGCAACACTAGCAAGTACCCAATTTTAAAAGAGAGCCTATACTATATATATGACTGAGTACTAAATTAGTTTTTGAAATTTTCCTGTCAAAAATTGCCGACATCTGTTTTTAACAATATTTTAAATTAATATTTAATAATAAATTATAAATAAATTTTGTATTAATAAATATTAATATATTGCTATCTTTAATTAGCATGATATATTGGGGTATCAACTCTTGCTATACTATATGTATACTAGTTTAATGTTCTTGCTATACTAAATACTAGAATTAATTTATTTCTTGTCTCTTGACTTATTTAACTTTGTTGTTTATTTAAATTTACTCCTAGGTTTTCTTCTCTGCTTCCTTCCTAATTTGTAGAACCCTCTCCCTCCATCAATTTAGTTTTCTGTCTGCTTCTTATCTCATTGCTCTCTGATTTTGATCGTGATGATGAATCATTTAGTATGATCCGAAACATCAATAAAAAAGCTTACACAGTGTAATCCAATAATCTAGTACAAATATTCATAGACTGTGGAAACAAAATGATTTTAATTGACTCTCAAGAGATTAAACAAGGATTCACTAAAACTAATATGGGATTGCTCTTTCTACAACATGATACAGATGAATGCTAGAATTAAATAAAACTATTCTATATTGTCAGGATAGTAGGCTCACTCAAAGGTAACTAATACAGTGGTCCCTTCCTGCATGCTGGAGTAACTTCAACAAAATTCATTCTAGATCAGAGCAATGGTAGTAAGCACCTGCTGGTTGGTGGAAAACCCTACCAAAGTTATTGACAAGCCAAACTACACTCTTCTATATCATCTGGTTATACTTGTTCATAATCCAGACAACACCATATAAAACATTTTCAATGCACTACTATAGAAAGATTTGCTGGATTATATTTTCTGTCACGCTTATTATCTCCCCCATGGCTTCCATTTATGTCTTTCTCAGTGACAGCTTGTATGAGTGATTACCCCACTATCTGTAACAGCTTGTGCCATTTGTTTCTAAAATGTTTAAAATGCTAAAACTACAAAGGACATCTTTCGGCACTGGAATATGTTATGTTCTACCAGACTCATCATAGGTTTGTCCTGGATGAACCCACAACCTTCTCACCACACCTTGTCCAAATCCCCTCACATAGCGAACCCATACCTAAACATGGTATGATTCAGACCTAGTTCCAGGTATGCCCCTGACAAACCAGTAACACAACTTTAAATTATCAATGAAAAAGCATATGTGAAACTCAAAAACCAACCATGAAGTGAAAGACTCCAGCACACACCATAAGCCCTGCAAATCTTTTGTATAAAGAAACAAATAGCTCTATTGTATTTTTGAATAGTGAAAATATAGATTGCAAAAGAGCTAGTATGTCTTGCGATAAACTAATCATAATAAGCAACTACCAAATCAAGCATTTCTTGTCTTTAGATCTATTTAATTTTTTTAATCTGATCATAATAAGCAACTACCAAATTAAGCATTTCTTGTCTTAGATTTATTTAAGCCACTTTGGTCACTTTAGGTAATATTATTTTATATTGCGGAACTCACTACCCAGGAGATTTTCATTATTGATGTGCTCCCTTCATTGTCCACCTTATATCTATTTTGCCTTCAGGTAATCACTCTATTTGTTCCATGGGGAAACAATGCTGGATCAGATAGCAAAATAAGAATGGTATGACAGATGATGCGGGAAGGGATTTTAATCACTTGACTATATAAGGAGAGGGAAAATTCTTGTTTTTGGTCTTGCCTAAAATATAGATAGAGTTCAACCTCTCTATGTTAACTTTAATTAGTGGAACTCAACTTCCACATAATCCAATGGCATTCAATGCGCACATTTTTTAAATGTGACTTGAATAAGGTCTAGCAGAACAAAACTCACAAAGTTTCCATTCAAATAAATCTCCTCTGGCATCATTTGCAATTTTCTTGTCTCCTGAAGTGGCTAAATTTCATAAGTTTATAATCAAAAAATGTTGTCATTTAAGTTTCTTCTTAGGCTGCAAATTGAAAATAAAGTTTCAGAAAACCCATTCGCTGCTGGAATCATTCAAGGTTTGCTCTAGAAATGCAACATAAACACTGGAATCAGTTATTTCCAATAGAAGAAAATTAGAAATGTTTCTAGTAGGAAATGCATGCATCCTAGTCAAATCAACAATCATTTTGAACCAGACTATGATTCTGTGATGTTTTCATTATATAATACCAAATTCCCTTCCAAAGATAGATGTCACATTGCAAATATGGTTGCATTTGCACTGAGGACTAAAATGGACCTCCAAGGATGGTAAGTGCATGAAGACAAAACATAGTCCAATGCCTACATACAACATTTCTCCTCTTAGGAAGAAGATACACCAAGGATAGATGTAAGAAGGCTTCCCATTGTGGATAGGAAGTAGGAAGGGGAATCCAAATGAAGTATGATGTCTCTGAAGTATGCCCAAGTGTCACCATGTCCTTGGTTGATGAAGATGCCACGAACCAATCAGGAGAAAGCCCAGTAGAAGAAGGTTACAAATAAGGAACCAATGATAAGTGATCCATGTAAGAATTTGGATCAAACTCCAAAGACAAAGATGCCTCCTCCAATGAAGTAGGAAGAGAGGCAAGAAAGCCCCCCCTCAATGTAGAATGTACACCTATGATAGATGCATCTAGATCAATGTAGAAACTGCACCAAGAAAACTAAATGATGTTCCCCCCCTTAGGAAGAAACAAGTCCATAGGTGGATCAATGAATCCTCCCCAATCTCTAGGAAGAATACTCAAAATGTATGATGTCTCAAGAAACCGAATAGGAATCTTCAACACATGAGTATGGTCAATGTGAACCATGCAATGTGACATCTCAAGTGAAGTTTGAGACTCATGAAAACCAATCTCGAAAGAGTCAAATGTCTTCTTTGAGGTTAAAGAGACCTCCTCCAAATTTTGTATCAAAGGATCCATAATCATGTCAATCTTGAAAGAAGGATCAAGTGGAGAATGAAGATGAGGATCAACATACTCCCTCAAAACAACTGAAGAAGGATCATCTTCAACAAAGAGAAGATATATATCATCAATGAAGTCTCCCAAATCTGAAATGTAGGACTCCACAAACAAACCTACAATGTATGTCAAGTAGTCATCCCATGGAACCAATTTTGGAAGACAATGAATATCCTGTTGCACTGAATCACAAGATCCAATGGCTATAGGAAGATAAGCATCATCAAGAGATGTGATCTCAATAGGAGGAGAAGTAGTTGCAACTAGACGTTCTAGACATTTTGGAAGTGGAGGAATATGTGGATCTCCATACATTTCCCAAAGAATAGTCCAAAGATCAGGAATATTCATTGTTTCATCTTCGTAGTCATCAAGGGAATCCATAACATCCATATCCATATTCAAATAGACAACCTTAACAACTTTGGAGTAAGAGTCACAATTGTAAGAAGGACTTTTAGGTCTATACTCATACAAATAGGACAATAGGTTATGCTCACTAAGATGAGCAAGAACCAATTCACTCCATTTCTTATAGTTCCCTTTTTTCAACTTAATTAAACCATCTATGATGTAATTCTCACATGAAACAATGGGATAAAAAAATCAATACACCCCCCAAAATGCAATGAACCAAAGAACCACCCCAAAATAGATGATTTTGGCACTTTATATATAGTCCATGTACAATTTCCACTTTCCAAAATGAACCAAAGTGGACTTCTGATTTTGATAATTACAATAGAAAATATGAAGCTATAGTAGACTCAAAACAATAAGACACAAGATCTCTCAAGGATCTAACAAATTACAAGTGCCAAAAATAGGCCAAAATAGACTAGATTCTGAAAGTAGTATGTCTACTCAGAATTTTTCCAAACTGATACTAGATCTGAAAAGTAGACAAAAAATCATGAACTTTAAAAAAAAATAGCACCTGAAAATGTGTCCATATGAGCCCAAACGAAGCCTCTAAAGTTGTAAAAATTAGAATTTTTTATTTTCATAAAACATCAGAAATAGAGATTAGAAATCACTTGCACCATTCTGTAAATCATGAAATTATACGTCAAAACAAAAAAAATTTCTTGAAAAAAGAATTCCAGATGACTGAGATATCATTGTTTGAAAATCGCCTCTGAAATTAATTTTTTTTGAATCTCCGCCGCCAAACCTTGAAAATTCAAAGGGCTCTAGATTTGGCTTCTGATGTCTAATTTGGATGAAACAAAATTTTAT
Organism: Chamaecyparis obtusa; assembly: GCA_027943335.1. Classification (NCBI taxonomy): domain Eukaryota; kingdom Viridiplantae; phylum Streptophyta; class Pinopsida; order Cupressales; family Cupressaceae; genus Chamaecyparis; species Chamaecyparis obtusa. Next base: position 432,553 of record BSBK01004555.1, read on the forward strand.
TTAGGGGTATTTGGACCTCCTCAATGTGATGTTAACCTATGATTTTCACCAACAAGCTCCAATTTTGACCTGCAATAAAAATCTCCCAAAATAGACTATACAATGAAACTCATATGGCTCTGATACCATGTAAGAATTTGCCTAAGGAAAATAATGAATGCAAAGACATTCCTATCCACCCATTTGCATCTGAGTGAACATGCACCATTCTGCAACCAAAAACTACATAATAAGAATCTGACATAACCCAACACTGCCTGGTGTAGATTATCTTCTACATGCTCAGAATCTTCTGAGCTCTGATACCAATCTAAAGCAGAGCATCTTCCAAACCAAACAATTAATAGGATCCCTTATGATCCTTTCAAAATCCATTCAATAATTTCTTTGTATAGAGGCATCTCACAAGGTATACCACAACATGTTTTATCACAAAAACATTAACCTTTCATTTGATTTGAAAACATTGTTGTCTTCAAGACAGTCTTTAAAGATTGATTGATTTGACCCATCAAATCACAAAACCAAAATTTATGGAAACAAAAATTTTTGTAGAGAACTACAATATCTATCACCCCACAAAATCTTAAGGTCTAAGGACCTGATTTGATTTCTCAAACATTTATTGTTTTAGACTAAAAATTCTGGTCCATATCCCTGTCATAATTCAGAATTAAAACACCAAACCCTACCTAGGGCATCTCATATCTTTCCAAAAACAATTCCAAATTAAAAAAAACCAATTCCATCTGAAGAATTTATGAATCTAGTTTCATAATATGTAATCCATTTATTTTTTCAATCTATTAATCATTATACCATCACAACTCTTTGCCTGCAACTCCATTGAAGAGGGTTTAAAACCAGTCTTCATTAAAAATGTCATAGATTACACAAATCATCATAAAATTGAACCAAACCAAAAGGAAATGAAATATTACTCAAAAATATTTCTAATTAATATAATTATAATTATTTACTCTTCTATATTCATTTTTACCGCGCATTTGAATATGACTGTTCTCAGAAATCCTGAATCTGCAAATACTAGCTTTCACCAAAAACCTCATAACTTCCTTCAAAGTTAATAAAAATTGATCAAACCAAAAGCATAAGAAATAGGATTTATTATACTATCTAACTATTATAAATATACAGGGTTTCTAGGCCGTACATGGCTGTACAAGGCCTAGAAACAACCACTTAACAAAAAACCACTAATCAAAATGAGAGATTCAAACTCACTTAATTGCTCCAAACTGTTCTCCCCTTTCTCTATTCTCTCCAATCTCCTTTGGTTCGACCAATACATCATATTTATACATATTTAGGTAGTTATAAACCACCCAACTGCCCTTATGACCTTTCATCTTCCTTTTGACAACTTTTAATGCCTTTTTGCATTGTTTCATGCTTTACAACTTTTATGCATTTTGATAACTTTTATGACACGTAATAAAAATGACTCCACACTTTGTAAAAATACCCTAGACATGTCCAAATAACCTATTTAAGACCTTTTACATGATTTTTATCCTTTTCATGGCTTTTTATACAAATTTGACCTTTTGACCAATCTAGGTCTTGAATGAAAAGTAAATGACAACTTCACAATTTTATTGCACTTAGGCATTAAAATTGATTCCATTACATGGAATACCACATCCAAACATATGGATTTACATTAAATAATTAAAATATCCTTATGTCTAGGTGCTCCTGCTTTTGGTGTCCAAAATGATGCTTATGCTCTTTATAGGCTGCCAATATACCCTCAGTTGGATTTTAGGAAAGGTTAACTCCAAAATGTTATGAGATCTTAGGGTAACTGGACCAACTATAGGGACTTAATATGCCCTCTTTTGCTTCTGGCTCTGCAAAACCAAGGCGGGTGCACCTAACCTAGTATAAAATATACTTCATACACCAAGAACTAGGTTTGAATAACAGATAACAGGATAGTAAGAAAGTACTAAGTGTCAACCACACACTCATTGACTCTCCATTACTATGGGGTGGAACCTTACACAACCAAATGCTAAAAACTTAAGGAATGGTTCTTAATTTATGTGTTTTAATCATAACAACCTCAATCAGGATATGTCAGCAAAGAAATACTTATCTAGGCCAGTGCCTCATCCATTGGGCAAGGTTTCTTAGACAGACTACACACACACACACACACCAGAAATATACCTGAGATTCAAAGTCATAAACACATTTACAATCTCCTCTACTACTTACAAAATATCCCTACATAGACAAGAGATAAATTTAGGTCCCATTTGAAGCATCATTTAATCTAATCTTGGATTAGAACTCAAGAATGAAGACCTATACATAAATTGTTATGCAGTGAACTGGAAAGTTCAAAATTCATCTACATTGACACAAGGGAGAGATGAGAATCATTTGCCTGCATTGAGTATGAAGAATCCTCAAATGTATACAATCCATCCAAAGGAACCTTGCTTGCAAACTACAACTTAGACCTACAACTTTCTTTCAATTGCTAAAAAATCAAGACAAGTCATTACAATTCAGACTGGCAGAAGACTCACAACCATAAAAGTTTGAAAATCTAACTCCCAATGACCCAAAATGATCACCAAAAATCCCTTTATACTAGGGTTACAATGCAAGCATAATAATCACTTCAAACTCAAATTTCAAATCCACCTAACCCCACTGAGGAATTAACAAAGACAAGACAGGGATCAAGCCGCAGCATTTGACAATCCATTCTGCCCACTCTGGCCACTCAAAAGTTGAATTTTAGTACCTCCTGCGACAAAAACTTTCAGCAAGTTCAAATGGTCACCATGCATTTCGTGGGCTTGTGCTTTTAAGCATCCAACACCTCGAGTTAACTCCACAATGGTGACACCAAACAGTTGTTGCATGATCGCATAGCCCAGAAATGGGCTATGCGAACATGTGACACGCCACTTCCCATTGCCTTCTTCATAACTACCGATGTTGTCGCTGCCACAAAAGTGTTTGTCGCATGTTCGCAAGCTGGAAAATTGGCTCATGCAAACATGTGACAAGTTGCTAACATGCACCCTGCCGGTTGTCATGTCACCACCGAGATACCCTAACCTGGGCTCGCATTCAACCTATCATCCTACTAGCTCGGACCAACTGGAGATCACCATGACACCACCTACCAATAGGACCACCAAACAAATACAGACGGGCCCCAAGACACATGACACCTTGTTGCATGATCGCATAGCCCGGAGATGAGCTATGTGAACATGCGACAACCCGTAGACTGTTACTGGCCAGCATAACCGCCACTGCATGAAGTTGACAGAAAATGTTAGTCGCATGATCACATAGCCTTGCAAAAGGCTATGCAAACATGTGACTAACCGCTAGCAAACCGCCGCCGCTACCGCTGCCACAAAGTAGCGGTCCCACGAAGCATATCCACCTCAGCACCGTGGACACGTGTCAATCGGTCGCATGATTGCATAGCCAAAAACTGGGCTATGTGATCATGTGACAACCAACCAAAGGCCGCCACATCATTGCCTCCAGGACCACGGAATTATCTTACCTTTTAGAGGATCAGACGGTTGTCGCAAAAGCATAGAGGTTAAACACCATGCAACTTTTCCATACAAACTAGAGACAACCACAAATCTTGCCCGAACCTTATTTGCACCAAGCAACTATGAAGAACCGGGACCCACACAGATAGGTGGCAAGCGGTCGCATGATCGCATGTCAGAAAAGTCTGACATGCGGCCATGCGACAACCAATCAGAACACACACCTTCACCTCCCCTTCTAACACTGGGCCCACCAACCATTGCACTTGCACACTAAAGACTGATGAACAAGAAGTGCCGACAGAAAAGAAGAAATGCAAAGTTGAAAACACACAGGGTTTTCACAAAATCAAGGGATCGAAAACACACAAACTTTTCAGCACCAAAAGACAAGTGCACAAAAGCTGGAAGGCAAAGGTAAAAAATAGTGAAGGTTTTCACACAAACTGAAAACATCATGGATTTTCAAAAATACTGTGGGTTTTCGACACTATGGCAGATTTTAAAAACATTTCCTGCAGACCTTGAAACTCAAATAACTTTTTGGGTTTTGCACTTCAGCATGTGCAATTTGGGCTGGAGCAAGGTGATACATTGAAGAGCACAGGATAGTACACTTAATAAAAACTTTGCAGGGAATAGGCCACTTTCACAAGATTTTGCTATGACAGAAAAAATGCCGAACACTTGCACTAGTGGATCATCCTCCATTGTACATGAAAGTATGAGAAACATCTATAACAATGAGAGGATGATAATGTGATAAGTGCACTAAAGGTGGATCTCACACACATCAAGGTATGTGATGACAACTATCACACCTAAAGTGGAAATTATCCAAACCATGTGCTAAAATGAAATGCAAACTCCTAGGTGTCACAATGACAACTAATATGCAAATGTATTATCCTAAGTAAACTTAAGTAAAGTGTAATTTGTAAATACTTAATTACACCAACACCCCCCCCTTAAGTTCAACTTAGTGGAATGTACTTAAGCTCACAATACAAGATGGGTCCTGGCTACTAGGCCATGTTAGGTACCCATGTACAAAATGCAAGAACAATGCAATCTCTCATAAAGTGGAGAAAGAGGGAAAACCTCATGGGAAAAACCCTCCCCCAAAAAGAGAGATGAATACAAGATGCATGCATGGATGGAGTAATCAGAACCCCCAATTATGACATACATCATGCATATATAATAAAAAATCCCCCAAAGGAAGGAAACAAGGAGCCCCCCCATAAGCATAGAATATATTTATCCCTGCAAATTTAAAATCAATTGTTGTGTAAACCATTTTACATGATTCTGAAAACTGGTAAATTTATGTCTAAAATTCATTCCAAGTTTCATTAGACATAACCCATTAACTTCACTTCTAAAGAATGCACAGAGTACATACCTATAGAAAACTATTATAGTCAGAGTCTCTGTACACTTGTTCTTGGCACTCTTTGAATTGGACTTATGAATCAGCCTTAATAGGTAGCAAATTGCAAGAATGAAAATAGAAAACTAACTTCTATAGTCGTGGTCCTCAAAAATCTTTTTGGCTCCAATATCAATTTGACAGTTGCAAAGCACTCTCTCAAATTCTTGGTTAGTGGGGTCTTTTGGTGTAGAAAGAACACCTCTAGAGGAGTCTTGGACATGAGAGCAGCCATATTCAGCAACAAGATCCTGCATCAATATTAACACCGACAATTTTTGCAAACCACTGAAACAAGCCCAAAGTCTAAGGTATATTGAAAGGAGCTACTATTGAAGTACAAACTTAATACTAGGAAACCAGTGAAACAAACTCAAAGGCCAACATATAATGAAGGTGAATAATATAAACTAAGTAAATAGGGTTCGAGGAAAATATGATTCAAAAATTCAATAAATCAACATTCCAGCCCTGGTTCATCAAAATATTTAACAAAAGTTATATCTCATCTTTTGAATGGCTTTGGAAAATAAATCATAAAAACAAAAACCAAAAAATTATTTTGGAACTGAAGAAAAAATACTCACCTTGTCACAGTCGTCGAATATCATCATGCAAATAATGGAAATGAACAAAGTCTCTACATCTCTCTGAAAAAAGGCATCCACAAGCAAACTCCAAACCCCTTGACATAGATAAAATTGCTTGGCCATGCGCTCAGCGGGGAGTTTGGAACCCGCTACCTCCAAGCACTAACCATTAACCACTGGAGTAACTAAACAACACAGTTAAATATCCTTGTCAGACTAGAGCCAAAGTAAATATAATATTTCCCTTACAGATCCAATAACACAATACAAACGGGTCTCCTTAAACCTGGCAGAATTTGAAAAGGGCCTAACAAATCATCAAACAAAATTTCGATAAAATATTTTTAAAAAATGCCCAATATCTATTAAACCCTAACAGAGCATTTGCAAATATAATATCTAAAAATTATTGCCTGAAAATTATGCTTTGATGGATGTAAACTCCCTGTTTGAAGCCCCATTTTAGCACAGGTGGGAGGGATGGTGGCTATGGTGGCAAAGGATTTTCATTTACACCTGCCAATTGCATTTGTTCCTATGATTCATAGTTAGAGTATTGCATCCATTTTGCTATACTTTTGGGCATGTTGAGACGGACATTCAATTCAGTTTGAGAAAAAAGCCAAAGCACCTAGAGAAAGCTTCAGTCCCATAATACAATTAAGAGAAGCTAAAAATAGAGTCTTCCTCACAAATCAAAACTAAAAAATAGAGTCTTTTCCTCAAATAAAAAAGCTATCAATTTACCAGGAAATATTTTGTGAGAACAACTTAAGAGGAGTCTTTTTCCCTAATGAAGCTTTGAAATATTTTCCCGTTGCTCTGAAATCTTTTCTCATCGCTCTGTGCATCTCGGAAGAAATTATGAGCCGTCTACAAAATATATGTAGTTAAAATTTTAGGGTTTATTGCAAGGCTAGGTGTCTTTGGGAATCACAAATCCCCCAAAATCTTAGACGAGCTTTCGGCTCTGTGGGGAAGCAGCACGGGAGCCGTCCTATGCAATTCTTTCACAGCTGCATGGAGATAAGGAAGATGATCAAGATCAGATTCTTCCACTTTTCTGTTGCAACCAACTACTTCATCCAATTCTTGTCAGACTTTGGTTTAATTTCTGTGGATTGGGCATTAGGCCCATTCTACTATGGTAGTGCTCGATTCAGTACCGGTAGCAAATAATTCTTGAAACTACAGACCATGATTGCTGACTGAGACGCGATAACAATGGCCGTGTAGAGAAAATCGTTAAAAGCAAATGGAATGTCCTAGAAGCTTTTAGAATTGTCAGCAAACCTTTTTTATAGTTATGATTTGAGAAATTTTGTATTTTTCAAAGAAAAAAATTGATTTTTCTCATTGCTTAAACCAATGAGAAATCAGAAAAATCATATTTTCAGATTATTGAAAATAACTATTAATAATCACTTATAATGTTGTTTTTCCTTAAGATTTAATACTTTGTTCTCGTTGGTTCATTGACTAAGTCAAATTAAAAAAGTTGCACTAAATGAAAGCATAAGTTACCTGCCTTTGGCAAGAACTAATAAAGTCCCAATGAAATTTAAAAAAAATGAAAACTTAATATTATTTTATTACTTTATAGATAACCACTTTTAGTCATGGCTTAAGTTGTGGATCCTTTACTCATGGTCCTCCAAAATGAAGAAATTTCCTTCCAGAATAATTTTATTCTAAATTCACCAAAGTTTAAGGATGTCTAATAATTATTAATTTTTGAGCATTTCATCTTGTTCATTAGATGAGATTGAATGATAGCGTTTTGATTCTTGAAAATCTTTTGAAAATTTTTAGTTTAATAAATGATTTAGTTATAATCATCTTACATCTTTATTTTTTGATTGTAAGTTTTGCAAAGATTAAATAAATGGATACAAGTTTATATGGTAGAAGGATAGTGACTCTATTAATAGACTTACAATTTTTTTAAAAAATTACATAGATAATTATATTTAGATTTTTAAGTCTAAAGCCAATTAAAATCAAGATTAATATAATCTCTTAGCAAGGAGGAATTTGAAGCATTTGTATTATTTTGAATGGTTGACCTTCTATAATATCATATTATTGTTTTAATCATCTAAAGGTAAAGAATTTGTAATTCATTTTGGGATTTTCTAGTTGAAGTATAAATGACCTTTGACATGATAGTTTGGACATTGATATATCCTCAAACTATTTAATTACTTAAGTAATGGATTAATTTTTATCTTATCCTCATATAAGCTAGACTAGTACGTATCCAAAAGAAAAAAAGGAATCAACTACAAAAAAAATTCTCTTACAACAACAACACATTCTCATAAGAGTTATTTATCTCCTCTCCCAAACCTCAATCTTACACCTTTTGATATTTATTTTGATAGATTTTAAAGATCTGTTCCAAAATGTTGAGTCCTTGAAAATATTAGAAAGAGTCATGGAGCCTCTAGATTGTAGGTACTTGTCATTTATGATTTTGCATTATTTTTTTCTTGTTTTAATATCTCCAAGGCAATTTTTTAAAAGGAAACATATTTATACCTCCCCTTTTTTCATCATAAACCTTCATTATTTTTAGTTTAGTAGACCTAGTAAACCAATAGAATTGGAGTTGGTAGGTGGCTACATTTCTATGTGGCATTTTACTATGCTATCACGTAGGCTAGGGTTTACCCTTACCATGAGTGGAGCTTTCTTCTCTTCTACACTTTTGGTGTGATCACTAGGCCATTTTCTTTCCTAGTAGTAACGTTGGGTGAGTATTTTGTGGGGTTTTTTTGTTAGAGAGTGGTATTTGGTGGTGCATTAGGTTTGGGGAATTTGCAGTTTTCTTTTTCTTTTTAAACTCTATTCACCCAAGTGTTGTGGACAATAGCTTATGTTAGTGACGTTTACTCTCTTTGGTATATTTTTTATATTTTTGGAGTTAGTTTTGTAATTTTCTTTATGTATTGGGGTCTTATTGGGAAAATGCTTTTGATGTGTCAATGCCATTTTTCTCTTTGCATTTTGGGTACCTTTTTAGGTTAAGGTTAGTTGTGTTTGTGTTGTGATCTGTGGAAGTGGTTTTTAATTTTCTCTTCAATCATGTCTTGGCATGGAGAAAAATGCTCTTTTGGGTGTAGTAATCTTTAGGGATATGGGTACTTCTCATCTTTCATCTTCTTTGCATACAAAGTTCAAGGAGAATTTTAGAAAAAAAATTATTGGTGGACAAGGCTTATCATCAAAGTTCTTATAAAAATAAACAAACTGAATGATTGTTTATAGAAGATTCAAGATTATCCTATTGCAATGATTCAACTAGAGAATATATCATAAGTGCTCTAGAGTAATCATTTTTTTATTTTTACATTTCTAGGAATTTATATTTCCTTGTCAGTCCTAAAGTATTTTGTGCAATGAGTTTGGAGCCCTAAGGGAGATATCGAGATGTTAATGTTTGCCAACAAATTTTTTTGGTCATTTCATCTTGTATGAATAATATAAGGCTTTCAGAGGTGGTCCATATTTATTTAGCTAGATATGAATCTTTATCAAACAATGGTATGTGGGATTCAACTCTATAGAGAAGATCTCATTGATGCTCCCTATTCAAGTTAGTCTTTCAAGGATTCTACTTGGGTTCCAAATGAGAAACATTCTTCAATCAATTGTTATCCTTATTGTAAAATCTATTGGTTTTACTACTCAAACTTGGTACATAAAAGTAATTTCTTACACTATAAGTATGTGTATAATTTGATTTAAATAACTCATTACCAAATTATTTGTAAATATCTCTTGGAATGTCTTCTTGGATTCAATAGCTTGATTATGAGACACTATCATTTTGATCTAGAATCCATCCTAGGAATTGATATTTTAATGAATGTTCCCATGGTTTTAGTTGATATCTACAACTATTATTTCTCCTTCCAATAATACTCCTAAGGTGGAAAAAGGGAAGACTCATTTATTTGAAGGGACTGCTAATAAGGAGGGCTTCATTCCTATCAAACATTGCAATAAGGGTAGAGTTTGAAAGATAACTTTGATGGAATAATAGAATGATGATCTAATTTTAATCGACTTGATATTTTATAGGAATTGTATTTTGTAGAGGGAATTATACTAAATTTATCCTCTAGATCTAAGTCAATAGGAGTGTTACTATTAGAGAAAAAAGATAATGATAATCATAACTTCTCTATGGTAAATGAATGAATGGAAAAATTGATACATATTTACTTCCTTAGATACTAGATATGTTTGAATCAATTGGGATTTTGATTTTGAAAGATGGTGTAACATTGATAGTTGTAGACTCTCCTCTTGAACAAAAGGATTTGTAATTGAGAAAAAGTCACAGGTCTTCTTATATCCTAGGACTAAAGCAAAAACCCCTTACAAAGGGACCTTTGTAGAAACATTTGAGGAGAGGGTGACAGATACACTGGGAAAATGTGAAGATTATTATGAATACATTAATACAATCTATGTTAGTGAAACCCATTGAATCCTATTTTTCCTATCTCATAAATGATTATTTTTCATGGACTTTGAGGGATTTCAATAGAATCCATAGAGAAAAAGATATTCATAATTTCATTGATACCCATTTTCCTGCCAATTTTTGTAATCAAGAAAAAAATTAATAGTTCATTATAAGTGTGTACAAGGAAATGAGTTTCAATGGAATGGAAGTAACAAGTAAAAATGCTCAAAACACAAATGCAAAGAAACATACAATATTATATGAAAGGAAGCTATATAAACAAGATTAAAAACATAGTAGGAAACCTATAACCTCATTTATGTAATGACTTATCAATAAATGTTTGGTTGGATGTGTGCTCACTCAAGATTTTGGTAGCATAATTACACTCCAAGTGCAAACATGGATGAGAGAGATAAAAATGGTGAGGGATTAGATTTATAAGGTTTGTAGGAGATAAATGAATGGTAAATATTGATTGCAAAGATCAATGGTGGAGAATCCTTGAGAGGAATAAAAGGAATTAAAAAATTCCTGTGTTGAGTACTCATGGGACAAACCCATGTGACCAAGTACATGGGCCCATGTGCATGATGTGATAGAAGAGTTGACTTTGGATTCCTAATCTTTGAGATTAGGATTATTCAAATGATTAGGAAAGCTAACTAATCTTGATAAATTACAATTAGAAAGCAAGTGGGAAAAGTAGGAGGATGTGATGCAAGGAGAGAGAATGAGTAAAAAATTAAAAAATCTTTTTAATTTCATGTGGGTGAAAGTAATTAATTAATTAAATAATATAATTTACTTTATTAAATGAGTGATTAAGATTGAATTTGATAGGTTAAGAATGTTCAAGTGGATGAGGGGAAATAAGATTTTTGAATTAGTTTAAATTAATAATAGAGGAAGGGATTTAAATAAGAACATTAATGTATTTATTTAATTTAGATAGATGACACTATTAGAAAATTAAATTAATTAATTTACCTGGGAGGACTATAGACTATAGACAAAAGGGGACATTAACAAAATAGATGAATTATTTAATTAATCATTGATGGCTATAAATGAAGGGTTAACACTATTTATTTTTATTAAAATTTTAATGATAAAATTTAGGTGTCTATATTTGTCCCCTCTATGAGATGGTGATGCAAAGTAGCACCATTTCAAATAAGACTACACTATAGAGCTAGGAAGAGGATTATTTGAATATAAAATATGCCCGAGAAGTCATTTAAAAGAGTGACTAGGAGGAAAGATGGTGGGAAATGAGGATAAAAATTCTCCCTCAAGAGGACATGTAGGCCCAAGAGAACATAGTTGTGCTCTCAAAATGGATGAGATGATGCAGGCATTAAGGATTAATGATAATAGTAATGTAAGGATGAAAATGATATGAAAAAGACCAGAAAGTCTATATAATGTAAGATGAAATGATATTATAATGCAAGGAATGTAGATAAATGCTTGAGAGGATGAATGGAAGAAAATTTGATGGAGAGATAATGAAAATAATGAGGGGATAAAAGAAGAAATATCTGGGATAGATAGATGGATGTGTGGAGATTGAGCATTGTATGATAACTACCATGAAGTGGGAACTTATTTTTATTTATCATATGATGTTATGCACTAGGGTATGAGGAACCAAGGTGATGTGGTATCACATGCATAAGACTGACACACCTAATAGAAAAAGGTTAGTCTAACATTAGAAAAAGAAACATGGGACTTTGGTGTATACAATTCAAGAAGAAGCACAAGAAAACAACATACCACAATGCACCATATGACCATGTGGATCACATGTGTAAGTGTAATATAGATAAATCTAAAAAACAAGTAAAAGAAGAAATCAAGATGTTCCCCTAGTTTCACCATTCACAGCGCACCATGATATAAATTATCATGGCAACCTTGAGGACAGAGAACAGGGAAGCCTACAATAAAAATAAATAAAGACCCAAAAACACCAAAGAAATAACATATCTCTCATGTATCTTTTTCTATAATGAGGATGATGGATGGAGACTAATTTGATCAGTTTGATATGAGGAATTATACATCTTGCAAAGATTGATTATTGATTACTAACTAAGGATTCCTATGAGAAGAGATAATTGAGAAAATAAAAAATCTAAGGGACCAATAGATGATTGTTGAAGAACCATCTAGATAGGGACAATGTCTTGACGAAATATGATTAGCTTACACAAAGGATGTATCCTAAGGACACAAATGCATAAAGGATCCTAGATTGATAAATGTTTGACAAAGACTACATACTATATGCTACTTACCAAATAGTAAAGACATACAAGGGGTTGGAATTATGGATGAGGGTTCAAAGATGAAAATCTTGCCAATGACATATTGGGTCTTCCCAATGCCATAGTGGATTTGCTAAACTAGTTAAAATTGATGAGATGGATTGATGGTGGATGGGGTATTGTTGATGGGGGAGTTATCCATTGTGGTAAAGGAAAAATTCCCCTTGAAAGGTCCTAGAAAGTTTGTTTTCGTCATGCCATAAGAAGTTTTTTTTCCAAAAATGGATGTTTAGGAATGCCCTTGAAAATGCACCATTTTGAATATTTTTTTGCATATGATTTTGGATGATAAAGGGCCTAAAAAAGGTTTACCTGCCAAATCAGGTTTTGCAGATCCACTTGGGGATGATGGATAGGCCATTTTAGGTATTTTAAACTTGTGAAAGAGATTAGTGTTAGCAGATTTTTTTTATATTAGGTGGATATGCTATTCAACTAATCCAATTTTTATGTGATGGATTTTCCATAATGATAAATACAAATGTAAGAGAGAGAA
>BSBK01004556.1:0-132500 GCA_027943335.1 Chamaecyparis obtusa
AGATACATACATATATATATATATATAATATATATATATATATATATATATATATATATATATATACATATATATACTATATATACATATATATATATATATATACATATATATATATATAGACACACACACACACATTCAGTTTGCTTGACATAATAGGATGTACTTTCCATTTTTGTATAAATTTCTGGGTAAAGATGTATTTATTAAATAGAAAGTTGTTCCTAACTATTGTGATGTAAAAAAAGAGAGACATAAAATATTAATTCACAAGATTTTAGTATGACCTATGTTTAGATTTAAATTTTAATTTTGTTTTAGGATGTAATTACATTCCCATATAAACACTCACAGAAAAAGAAGAATCTTAGTATTTTAAAGGCATCTTTATATCCTCTAGATTCTGAATTTATTAAGGTTTATGCAATTTTTTGGTTGTGTAGACATATTATTTCTTTACTCCAATAAATACTCAGTTCTACTACAAATAGACCTGTTAAATCAAACATGATGGATAAACTTGTAGTTATGCATATATAATTACTTCCATCATTATTTTCTGAATACTCCATAATATTTGAATGATAAAATAAAATAATGCAATCTATTTTTCTTTGAGGAATAAGATTTTTGCTGGTATATTTTGGACCTAGGTTTTGGGCATTACAATAAAAAATTATTGGCCACGTCATTAGTTTCCTTTCAATTGTCGATTAATCATGACCGCTAAATGCAAATTTGAACAAGGGGTAATGTTCAAATTACACCCTATGGCCATTAGAGCACCAACCCAACATATAAAAAAGAAAGCATAATCAATTTTCATTGTTGCAAGTGTCATTGTACTATTCTCACCTTAATAAGAACCTAGTATCATCTAGCAGTTGATTTACATATCTCCAGCATCATAAGTCAATTTTCCATAAACCCAAGGCAACAAGAGAGAACAACAACATTATCCTCTTTGTAGGTGTGCTTCAAAGTGAATCCATCCAAGCTTAACAAAATCATTCTAATATCCTTAATAATGCCATCAACCTTTCATCCAACTGAACGAGAACCACATGCAACATCAATAATGAGTTTATAGTATCCCTCAGTTTTAATGTTCTTAGTACCAATAGAGATGACAATTTTGAGGCCCATAGGAGAGCCATTCCATCTTCCTGGTTCACATTGTGGTTCTTATAGTGTCCAGTAAAAGCATAAATCAAACTCACTCTAATGGTCTCTTATGACCCCTCCTCTAGTACCAAAATTGGCAGCACCATCAAAATTTAATTTTTGCCAATGAAGACAAGGTTTCCAAGCTCTATTCTATCTGGCCATTTTTTTAGAATTATCATATTTATCAAAACCCTAAGGGAGATTCCAATATTGTGAAATTTATTTGTCCTTAAATGAAGGAGGGGAGCTAGGGATTTTCTAATTAGTAACTGAGATGTTGTCTAGTAATAGTTTTTTGAAGAGAGGAAGACATTATTTAGAGACAAAGCTTTATCCTTAAAAATCATATCATTTCTCTCTTTCCAAATACTCTAACAAATATGATGAGGGATCTTCCTCCACAGTTTTCGAATGAGAGGGTGATTAGATAAAAATAAACTATTGAATGTCCCACCTGTAGACCCACCAAAGTCTGAATTTTTGGATGACCTTTTACTAGATGTGGGAAGCAAACTAGAAATGAATAAATAAATGGTAGAATCCTCTATTCACAAGATTATTCCGCATCATAATTTTCACATTCATCATAGCCCACCAAAAGAAATTGATTTTTAGGATTAGCTACGAGCTCCATACTTTCTTCCAACAACTTGGATCACCCTGGTCCTTAACTACCAAATTGTAAGCCGATTTAACAATGAAAGTACCCAACTGGGTCAGAGTCCAAATAACTTTGTCTATTCTAGCAAACATTGGTATTCTCGTGCCTTCCAAGGTTGACTAAAGATATTTAACTCTGGTGGACAAGTCAGGCCTATCCTTAAAGTAATGAGAAAGGTTCTTCCATTTTCCCTCAAGGCCCATATAGTCCATAATGTACTCTACAAGTCTATGCTTAAGTCTATTCTTCAAAAGGAAGAACCGCTCATCCTCAAGGGGTTTATCATCAATCCAATTATCTTCCCATAATCTAATGTCCCTACCATTTTAACCCAATTTTTAGGAGGGCTTACATTTGAGGATGTTGTTCCAGATTTTAAATCCATGGGAAAATCCTAGATCACAAGGGATCTATCAAAGAAGTCTTTGCTGAGATATATTGCTTCCATAATCTTACATCGATCTGCAACACCAACCACAAAATTTCAAGAAATTTTCATCATCACTGATTTATTCAAGTTAGTAAGTTTTCAAATTCCAAGCCCCCTTGCAATTTGGGAAGATAAACTGTATCCCAATTCACTAGGGCATTATCTTTTTCTCCTTGACACCCATCCACAAAAAAATTTGTTGGATTTTGTCCAATTTTCCAGCCATAGAACTAGAGATCTTGAAAAGATATAGAAAGTACATAGGGATTCCTTGAAGGGAGGCAGAGAGGAGTTGGAGTTTACCAATGCTATTCAAAAGCTTTCCCTTCCAAACTATGTGTTTTCTGTGGATTCTTTCTAATATAGTATTCCAAAAGTTCATGGAAACTTCCTTGATGATAAGAGGGAGTCCCAGGTAAGTGCTTGGGAGGTTGTTAGATTGACAGCCGAGGATATCAAAAGATTTAGTTTAGAGATCAACTTTTGTGTTAAA
Source organism: Chamaecyparis obtusa (assembly GCA_027943335.1). NCBI lineage: Eukaryota > Viridiplantae > Streptophyta > Pinopsida > Cupressales > Cupressaceae > Chamaecyparis > Chamaecyparis obtusa. Next base: position 2,752 of record BSBK01004556.1, read on the forward strand.
AAAATAGATTCTACTTTTATTAGAATTGATACATTGGCTTGAAGCTCTAACATAGTTCCCAAGGATATTTTGGTGCAAGAGCACCCAAGGGTTGATTGATTCAATCCATTTCCTTTTTGTTGTGTAAGCCCTCTATGGCATGTGTGTGTGTTGATTCATAAGGCCATGTTGACCACAGTGTGTGAATCCAATAGGGATCAGAGGTCAAGATAGGTCATAAGTCTTAGGTTATTGCATCTTTGGGGCTTTAGTGTTAAAAGCCACTTGCTTGGTTATTTGAATTTGATGATGTCATCATGATGTCACTAGGGCTAGGATGGGTTAAAAGTCATGTTAGGACCTAGAATGGAGTCTAGGTTAAGCTAGGAGAAGGACAAAGTCATTTTTGACTAAATTTGTAAAATCTTGCAAAAAGTTGCTTTGCAACTTTTCAAAGTTGCTCGGACAACTCTATACAAATACACTCCAATGACCTACGAGTGCCCTAATGAAAATATAAGACAAGACTCAACCTATTTAAGTTAATATTGGACCTAATCTCGAGGTTGGAATGTCAGATGTATGGACTTTTAGTTTTTAAGAATTGAACAATGCATGAGTTTGTGAGGCTCTTTTTACTAATTTGCAGTAGAATGTTTTTTATTGGAATGTGAAATGTGATTTTTGGAGACCTTAGAGTAGTGTTTTTTCCTTGTATTCAGTGTCTTTATTTTTGTAGGTTTTCTTTCTTTCTTTATTCTACATAAATTCCTTGTGTTTTGTCTATTCACTAGTTAAAACTAAGAGGTTGCTAGAAATGGAGACCTAGCTCACTATATCCCACTGTTCAATCTATATCACCTCTTGGGGATAGTGAGTAGACTCCATGTACATATCCTATCTAGAAGCATGGCCATGAAAATCATAGAAAGCATTTTCAATGTCTTTCCCTAGGGCGAGCCTATAGTGAGCCCAGCTAGGGAAGACTAAGCTACAACAGTGATAACTTGCAGGGGTGTTCACGAAGCTATATATTAGGGATTGGAGGTCAAAGGCAGGGATCTTACCAAGATCTAGTGAAGAGGAGAGGGTCTAAATAATCCATTGGTTTCCCAACTCTTGTAGATAAACCAAGAAGTCAGAGAAGTCCTAAAACCCTCGCAAAACACTCATTTTTGGTTAGGGAATTGTACGGAAGGGTAGAACCCTAAAACCTCAAAAATCCTTGAGAGGTTGACCAATGAAGAAATAATCCACAAGAATTTTTTAGGGTCCTTTGGCATGACCTTTGTGAAAAGTCCTATTTTCTCGAAATAGGGGGACCTTAATAGTGGCTCTTCCTTGTAGGTTTATTTTGTGAAGGATCTATGAAACTGGTAAGGGAGAAAAGTAAAGAGGGACTTCAAAAACCCCTAAATGTACACATTGAAACATATATGAACACCTCCTCACCCCTGCAAGAGTTCATGTCAGCATTGGATGTGGGAAGTCCTTAGATGACATTAAGGGCTAGTGTGTGGGAAAGCTAGAGAAGCACCAAGAACTTAGCCAGTCTTGGTAGTCTTTGCATGATAGTTGGGTTGGTCAATTGACCAGGGGATCAAGACATAAAAGGAGATCATATAGGTCAGTAGGTGTCAAGAGAGAGCACCTTAAGGTCACTCGTGAGACCTAGGCATGAGCTTGTGATTAGCTCATCGAACCTCCCTATCAGATTAGTATCAGAGCCCCAAAAAGATTTAGGATTTCCAAGTGCATGTCAGAGTGTGAATCAAGTGGATCCTCTAAGATGGCAACCAATGTAGAATTGGCCAAGAAGGTCAAAGACCAGGAGGAAGAAAATAGATAGTTGAGGGAAAGATTAGACCAATTGGCCAAGAATTTGGAAGCAGTAGAGGATATAACATATGAGGTTAATGAAAGGATAAATGAGAAGGAAGAGAAGGGTAAGACAATAGAGGATGATGTACCTGAACTTGATCCAGTGGTGGAACAAGAACCTTTCCTAATAGCCTTGAAAGCCCTAAGTGGAAAATTGTTAGAGGGTGTACCACTTTTTAGTGGCAAGATGGAACCTGACTCAGTCATTGATTGGATTTTTGGCATGGAAAATCACTTTGAGTGTGATGGAATTAGTGAATCTTAGAAGGTGAGAGTAGCTAAGTCAAGACTTAGAGGCTTTGCTCTTACATGGTGGGAGTTTTTCCAAACAAAGAGCAAAGAAGAAGGGAAAAACCCTATAGCCACATAGAGAGGAATGGTGGCCAAGGTTAGAGAAGCCTATATGCCAGAGGATTACAAAATCTAGCTACACAAAAGGAGACAAAGTATAAGACAAAAGGAGATTGATGTCAACACCTACAACGAGGAGTTCCAAAAGTTGTGCCTAAGGTCCAAGGTGGTGGAAGAAGAAAGCATCAAGGTTGCCAAATATCTTAATGGATTGAAGTGGTCTATTCAATAGGAGATGAGTCTCCTAAGTCCTAAAATAATGCATCTGTGCTATCAATTGGCAGTAAAGATAGAGGAAAAGGGTAGAAGAAAGCAAGACTCAAGCTCAAGGAATAGAGGTAGAGGAAGAGACTAAAGGAGTCATAGAGGTGGTCACCAAGGAAGAGGGACTGATCAGAGAAGACAAGGAGAGTATAAAATTATTGAGCAAGGTGGTGAGACAAGCTCTAGGGGAAGCTATGGAAAAGGTAGAGGAAATCATGGAGGTTCTAATAGGGGAAGAGGTGTAGGTAGAAATAGTTCTTATTTTTCTAGTATGAAGTGCTATAACTATGGACAGATGGGACATTCAGTTTATAGGTGTCCAGAGAAGGCATCCTCTTCCAATTCAGAGAAGAGAGTGGTATATGCACAAGAGGAAATATCAAGTGTCAAGTCACCAGGAGGTCAGTCACATAGAATCAATGATGGGATAGAACCTTATGTTTAGAAGGGTCTTGATAAGACAACTGGTGAAAGAAGAGCCAAAGTAGAGGAGAGCCCTTTTTAGAATTGGGTGTAAGATCATGGGTAAGGTGTGTAACGTGATTGTGGATTCTAGCTCCATAGACAATATCATTGCAAATGAAGAAGTTAAGAAACTCAACTTGACAAAGATACCCCATAGCAATCCCTACAAGGTGACATGGTTGAATAAAGGGCAAAGTGTCCTAGTGAATGAGAAGACATGGGTCAACTTCTCCATTGGAGGATACAAGGACAAATTGTTATATGATATGTTACCCATGGATGTCTTCCATCTCATATTGGGAAGACCATGAAAATACGACAAAGAATCCATGTATGATGGAAGAGAGAACACTGTTACATTTAAGAAGGATGGAAAAACATTCAAAATCTAGTTCTTGATGGATGATGATGAAGTGCACACAAAAACCCTAGTGTATTTCTTAGTTGTGGGAAAGAATTACTGCATACACTTCAAGAAGAGGGATAGTGAGGGGTATGTCATAGTTGTAAAGCCCAAGGAAGTGGAAAAGCCTAGCCAAGCACCTATACCAATGGAGATCCAAGATCTGCTTGGGAGATATAAGGATATAGTTAGTGATGGTACATCTGCAACCCTACCTCCTAAGAGGTCTATAAGTCATCAAATAGACTTTATACCAGGGGCCTCATTCCAAATAAAGTGGCCTACAAGCTCACACTAGAGCAGAACCAATAAGTGGCAAGACAATTACAAGAGCTACTTGATCAAGGGCTAATAAAGGAAAAAAATCATTCCATGTGTAGTACCAATGGTCTTAGCATCTAAAAAAGGTGGTAAGTAGAGACTTTGCACTGATTCAAGGAAAATAAATAGGATTACTATTAGATATAGATTTCCTATACCTAGGATAGATGATCTAATGGATTGCCTTGGAGGAGCTCAATACTTCACTAAGCTGGATCTCAAAAGTGGATACCATCAAATCAGGATAAAGGATGGGGATGAGTGGAAGACAACATTCAAAACCACTTAAGGGTTGTATTGTTGGAATTAGGAGAGATAGGTACTGAGAGGGGAGGGGTGAATTAGTGCCTTCAAAAACTTTTACTTGTAAACCTTTCTGATCTATAATAGTAATCAGTAATAACCGACCAAAATAACTTGAATCTAATTGCATGAATCAATCATCTAGTTAACTTAAGAAAAGTAAATAGTATGAAATCAATATGACAATCACATAACACAAGTATTTTGGTAATGCAGAAATCCTTGTTAGAAGGTAAAAACTGTGGTGGGGATGACACCCACAAATTCTTCACTATTGTAGATAGAAAAGGTTTGCCTATTAGGGCTACAAGTTTGATCACTTCTGGTGATCTTACCCTGTTAGGAGTAAAGTGTTAGATCAGCTAGATCTACCTAGTTATAGGATTTTAACAACACTAATGAAGTGTGCACTCAGTTAGGATCCAATGAGTGTTGAGTGTTCCATTCATTCTCATGAGAGATGGGCTCGTGTGAACCACTACTCATGAATTATGGGTCAATGAGTTTGACTCAAAACTACACAGTTGAATCCTGATAGCAATATCACAATTTGACTTGCTATGAAAAAATATCTCCTACTTATCAATTGATGAGCTTAAGGGGCTTTCTAATGAATGGTTCATAAGGCACAACACTTGATGAAGGTTTTGCAAATGAGGATGCAAGTAGAGTGGGTTTAACCATGGAGGAAACTTTGTAGTTAAGCGCGCTCGAGCTGGAGTAGTACTGGGATGGGTGACCTCCCAGGAAGTCCCGGTGCTTCACCTCTATGAGCATCACCTTGATCCAATGAGTACTAAGTGCTCCATTCATTCTCATGAGAGATGGGTTTGTGTGAACCACTACTCATGAATTGTGGGTCAATGAGTTTGACTCAAAAACTACACAGTTGAATCTTGATAGCAATATCACAATTTGACTTGCTATGAAAAAATATCTCCTACTTATCAATTGATGAGCTTAAGGGACTTTCTAATGAATGGTTCATAAGGCACAACACTTGGTGAAGGTTTTGCAAATGAGGATAAAAGTAGAGTGGGTTTAACCATGGAGGAAACTCTGTAGTTAAGCGTGCTCAAGCTGGAGTAGTACTGGGATGGGTGACCTCTCGGGAAGTCCTAGTGCTTCACCTTTGTGAGCATCACCTTGATCCAATGAGTGCTAACTATTCCATTCATTCTCATGAGAGATGGGTTCGTGTGAACCACTACTCATGAATTATGGGTCAATGAGTTTGACTCAAAAACTACACAGTTGAATCCTAATAGCAATATCACAAATTTACATAAGACTGTTAAGTCTACTCTGCTAAGAGATTTTATCCAAAAACTCTACTACAATTTTTAGAAAGTAATAGGCAATTATCTAATGGTTGACAACTCAATTGTCTGAAATAGATCTATCAATGCTCATAAAATATCACCTTGACTGTGATGAATTTTTGCTCTGAATTTGCTCGGTAGCCTTCTCTGATTCTGCTAATCTGATAATTTGTACTCTATTTTGTAAACTGATTGACTTGAAGTTAGGAAATGGCTTCAAGTGCTCCTTAAATCATATTTGTTCTCTCTCGTGTACAAAATGATGTGAACACACAAAATTTATAGTGTTTGGTTTTGCCGCTTTAACAAAAATTAGGTTACAATAAATAATCATAACCCTAAGATCTACGGTGCAAAATTATCCTAGATCAACTATAACAATAAGATAAACATTACATTTAATGAGTATCTTTTACAATAAATGTTCCTTGATCTTGGTAAACTGTTTTACGATCCGTTGTAACCGTTTGCATAGAAGAATGTACCATTTCAGAATACTATGTCATTTCCTATGATCATCGGTAGACAATGTATAAACTGCTCGGTGTATACTGTGAGGCTCGGTGTCTATTGACTGTCAGTGTCAGTGTCTGCTGGTGCTCGGTAAACTGTATAGTGCTCGGTGTAAAGAGTTTACCGACTGCTCTGTCTTACTTTGTGTTACCGACCAACTCAATATAAGTGACCGACCGATCTCTTTGATATCCTTTGATACTAATGACAACCTTAAATGCTCAATAGAGATTAACAATCTCCCCCTTTGGCATTAGTATCAAAACTTCAAATGTACATAGACAAAATATTCTATATGATCCTTATATCTCCGCTATATAAATATCCATATCAAAAAAATTCTAAGTACAAAGTACTTCCCCTCGGTGCATGCTCCCGGTAGTATGTAGTATACATAGCAAAAAGATATACTTATTTGGCATATACAAGTTTTCCCCCTTTTTGATAATAATGGCAAACAAAAAAAATATACGGTATACTTACATCTTATAAAAAATGTGTTGGTAGGTTTTCTTTAGAGACTCCAAGAGGTTTTCCCACTCCTCTTTCAAGTTGGTAAGAGCAATATGCTCAAGATCGACTTGTGCATGCATGTCAAAGATATTATCTAACACCAAAATCTCAGGTGTTGCAACTATGAGCTCGGCTTTGACAATGTGTTCTTAAAAAATTTTCAGGTATGGAATGAGTTCTTTTTGTAACTCTGTAACCTAATCGGTGATTTTCTCTTCTTGTTTCTTTAAGTTTGCTATCAACCGCTAGAGTTCCTGAACTCGGTGAATATGCTTTAAGAAAGCATGAGGCTCAGTTATAGCCGTTGTTGTACTTAACTTGATTTCAGCTTCCAATCCTTTTATCTTTTCACTGACTTCTACAGTGAAGGTGTCTGAAGTACAAAGCTTTAGCAGAAATTGATAGATTATCTGGGTGATGGATTTGACATCGGTAATTTCCTTAGATAATTTGACCTTTCCAATGGCCACTTCTTTGCTAATTCTTTCTGCCAATTTATCCTGTATTTTAGATTATGCTCTTTCTTCAATTCATCTATCTGTATCACAATGTCGGGCATTGATCTTCTCGGCTAGTGTAGCAAGTTGATCTATGATGGGAGTATTCTCATCAATATTTATCTTTGGTGCTATTTGTTGCAGAGTATCCCTCACATCAGTTAACACTTCTTTTCATTTGTGTTCTTGCTTCAACTTTTCTTGTGTCACTTTCCTTGAACATAGTTCCCCATATTTACTCAGTTCCTCGGGGCTTAGGGTCCTTGAGTCACATTCTGGTATAATTATGACTTCATTAATGGTGACTGGCCCTTTTCCTTTCTTCTTCTTCTTTTGTGCAAGAGGTGACTTCTTCTCAATAAGAACAATAGATTTTTCTCCACTCTTCGGAGTATCCTTCCCAATAGACACAGTATCTTCCTTCTTTTGCTCCTTGATTGTCGTTGTCTCGGTGGAATGAGTGAGAACTTCGGATGTAGTGTTAGATAGGTTCACCTCGGTTGCCTTGGTTTATTTTGCTATCTTGGTATCTGTAGACTATGCCTCTGTTTTGTTAGGCTCATTTGTATCTGTAGGTTGCTCAGGTGCTTGTATCCCTGTTGTGTCCTTAGCTTGCTCGGGATGAGAGTCATTGGGTTGTACATGGGAAATTATCTTCCTTCTTTTGCTCCTCAGTTGTTGTTGTCTCGGTGGAATGAGTGAGAGCTTCAGATGTAGTGTCAGATAGGTTCACCTCGATTGCCTTGGTTTATTCTGCTATCTTGGTATCTGTAGACTGTGCCTCTATTTTGTTAGGCTCATTTGTATCTGTAGGTTTCTTAGGTGTTTGTATTCCTGTTGTGTCCTTAGCTTGCTCAGGATGAGAGTCATTGGGTTGTACATGGGAAATTATTTCAGCTTCCTCTGCAAGTACAGGAAGTCCACCCAGTAAAGATGTGAATATACTTTCAGTGTTTAGTGCTTCATCTTTGTTTGGTGCAATAGTCACACCTTCATCATCTTTATCATCAGGATCACCATTTGTGATGTCCTCAATGAGTACATCGTCATCGGTTTTCTTCTTCAATTGGATCTCTACTTGATTCGGTGCATCCTGTGAAATTCTTATCACTTCCTTTTGTTCGGTGAAATCAATTGCCTCGGTAACTGATATACTAGTGTCCTTTAACTTATTTCCCTTGTCATCATCAATGTAAATACCTTTACCTTTAGAGTTTTGTCTCTTTTTAGACAATTTCAAGAATGCTTCCTATTCAGCTTTCTCTTCTACTTCCATAATTGATGTCCAAAGGGAGTCACATGTGATATCTATGTCTGCCACATTTTCATCTAGCATCTGCATGGCTCGATTCTTGGGCAAAAATCTTGCTTGGTACTTGGTCAAGTATTCTTCAAGTTCTCCAAAGCTTAAATGTGTGGCTGTCCTAGCTAAGGATCTTTCTCTTTTTCTTTTCTCTGTATCCAGTGCAGTAGCCCACCTCTCAAAAATATTTTCATCCAATGCCTTTGGTAGTACACATGAAAATTCCATTGGTACCTTTTTAAATTTTATCATCATCTAGATGATAGCATGTTCTATCTTTGTTTGATCCTCAGTCGACATTTTGTTAAATTTATCTATTCCTGGATCAGTTAGATTTCCATTTTCAATTATATCTTCAATTATTTCTTCTATTGTACTTTCCTTGTGTTTGACCACCTCGAACTGATTAGTATCATTTTCATTGTCAGATTCCTTGAGATCTTCTTTACTTCTTACCAATTTCCTTCTTTTCTTTGGTGCCTCAGCTATAAATTTGTTCATTCTTTTGACATATTTTCTTGTCAATGTAGCTGCCCTCAATTTCTTAACTTCTATTTCTTCTTTCATTAGAGGGGATGAGGCTACAGTTGATGACCTTTTTTTCATACTCTTTTGTTCTGGTAACTGCTTTCCTTGTTCAACATTGGTAGGAGGAACCGGTGTGGGATTCTTTTCTTTGTCTGACTCGGTCTACTCACTGTCATATGGCTTGTCAGCCAATTGTAACTGTCCTTCGGTTGTTTCTTTAACTGGTGACTCTTCAGATGAGTCTAATACATTTCCATATCTTGTTGCTAGATCTTTCTTCATTTTCTTCACTCTTCTAGACATTTTTCCAATCTCTATGTCTGTAGTGATATGTGACTTGGCTTCTTCATATGTGTCGAACCTAGTGGTAGTGATATCTATCGGTAATGCTAGTAGTGCATTTATAGATTTCAAGGTGAAATCATAGTTCATTTCATATCCCATCGGTGCTAGCCATTTAGTTCTCGGTTCTACAACCTTTATCATAGAGTGATCTGTACTGACTACAAAACATATATCATTTTCAAATTTACTCACTAATTCCCTCAGAATTCTACTCCTTTGATGCATGTTGGTCTTGAATTCTTTGAAGTATGCATCAAATTCCATGTTCAGATTATTTCCTAAACTTTTCATCATTTCACCAATTTGTGCAGTTATCGGTTTATCTGATTGCCAGTTTACTTTACCGATACCAGATACATATTTTTGCAGATAGAAGAATGTACAGACAAGCAATGATTCGTACTTACGTGTGTTAGAATTATTTGATCTTATTGTCTTCATATTCTCATGCAGTTAATGTAATAAAATTTCAGTAAGGTCTATCTGGTGATCTTTCTTTACAACCTTGTATGCCATGTCTACGACGCTGCAGGGTACATTGTTGAGTCTGCTTGATTGAAATATTTTATACCCGATTACATGAGCTGCAAATTTGACCGTTGGGTCTTTGATTGTTGATATCTTTAATGCCCTTCTGCCCCATTGAGCTCCAATGTTCTTTTCTACTTCGGGACGAGATGAACTTCAAAAGGATTTTTCTTTGTCAGTTGTAGGGAATCCAGTAACCCTATTTATCATTTTCTTTGTGACCTTGATGGGTTTGTCTAGCCAAAATTTTCGATCATGAAATCTGCTTAGAACGATTCTTATCCAGTCCTTTTTGAAAGATTGTGGGTAGTGTGTTGTGTAGGATAACCTTGATCCTATAATCTTATTGTGTTCAGTTTTTATCTTTCCATCTGGCCCACATATTTGTTGAAATGCAGCAGCAGATTCAAATTCTCCTATATCTCTGATTTTGCAGTGAATTTAGGCCCTTACGTCTTTTGTTAACAAAACCCTATCTGGAATACTTGAAAATGCACCCATATCATCCGTTTGTGCTGCAATATTGGGATGAGGTTTAAATTTTTCTTTGGCGAAATTAGCTCTAACTATTAATTCTACTTCCTCTTTAATGTTTTGCGGTTTGCTTGCAGATGATGTTGATGCCATAAATCAATTTCTAGGGTTTCGGCAAGTAGTAGATAATAGGTGTTCGGTAGCAAATGAACTTACTTAGTTTCATCAAAGAATGTTGTCGGTTCAATCTCCAATGGCTTTGAATCTTTCTGAGAAAGTTTTAGCTCGAACTCTACTTTGTGAATTCTTCGTTCTTTGAAATCGCAATGTAACAATGAACTCTGCTTCGTGCGTTTTTATAGACTTTTCGATATTCCCGCTCAAACTTTCATGCATTAAATGCGTGACCTAACTTTTGGTACGAAATAGCTATCAAACTCAGTGATGTCTACAATTTTCTCTACTTGGTTAACATATGATTTCTTCATCGGTTTGCACTTGTTGTCGGTTAACCTTGTATAGTGATTACCGACAAGTAACCAACTCTTGGTCTTTCTTTTATCGACTATATGACATTGTTAGCTTATAACACATAAACCATAGTGCATCTTTATTCATGCAGATTTGGTATTTGTACATCATATATAAGGAATTATATGTAAAATGTGATCATTTAAAATGTCAGTCCCATACATACCTTTTTCACCTTTAAGTGGAGGTGCCGATGTCACCCAATCTAGTGGATGAGGTTTCACCGACAGTCTTACTTGACTCAACATTCTCATTAGATGCCTTCTTCCACATAGTGTTCCTCAACTTCATGATATCTGCAATAGTATATCCACTCTCGAATGTATTGTTTTCATCTGGTGCTCGGTCTCTACAGTTCTTGCTTAAATGACCGACCTTATGACAATGCATACAAACCATTCCATTGTTTGTCTAGTTTCTTGGTTGTCCAATCCGAGTCTTTATGTAACAATTTGCTGCAATATGCCCATACTGACCACATACAACAAAATTAGTCCATGTATTATAATCCCAAACATAATCTAGTTACCTTGTCTCTTCGGTTGATATGGCTTGCGTTGTGGTTTCTCCTTAGGTGACTAGACTTGTTTCATTTTCATCTTGCACTCCCTTGCAGTGTGTCCATGCTTATTACAAGTATAGCATATCTTCTCCACAGTAGTATTGTTAGCAATATCATTCTGTTTAGCTCTGCACTCATAAGTTGGATGTCCAAACTTTGCATAGTAGTAACAGTATCCATTGAACTTAGGAGTGACAGGAGGTTTACCTTGTGCTTTGCTTCTACACACATTAGATGTATGTCCTGGTTTCCACAGTGATAACATGTCAATACTTTGGGTCTTTGGTTTTGATTGTTGTTGACCTTTTCAGCTTGATGTGATGATTCTCCTTCACCGGTGTAGCCTATGTCGACTTTACTTCCAAATCTTCTCTGATTAGTCAAGAAGTCATCAATCTTTTTGGAGCTGTCCTCAGCAATCTTCATCATTTCGTTATGTTTCTTTTGTATCTTTATCTCATTTCTCAATTTTTCATTGTCTTCTCTGAGTATTGCACAATCTTCAAGTCTTCTTGATAATTCTCCATTCACTCGGTTCACTTCTTGATTAACAGTCATCATCTGATTTGATACTTGAAAGTGACGATCGGTGAGTCTCTGAATTTCATTTTCTTTTTCTTGAATTTGTTCAATCATCGGTGATCGATCTTCAATAGCTAGATTCTGATCTTGTTCGGCCTTCCTAGCATTGTTCATGATTTCCACCATGCTTACCATTTGAGATTCTTGACCAATTTGAAGTGCTTTCACTTGCTTAGATAGATGCTGATTCTTTTCAGATAAATCATAGATCATGCTTTCAAATCCATCAGAGATGCTTCCAGACCTTGATCCAATATGATCGAATATATCATCAATAGGTTCTTCATGATAACCGATTTCACTTTGCAGGATTACAAGGTTCTTCCTCTCAACTAGTAATTTCTTCAGTTCTTCCTTTGCATGTTTATACTATTCCATGAACATCTGCATTTGTATCTTCTGATTCTCAATAGTCTTGTCAAGCTTATATCTCTCCATGACTTCTAATCTTTACCCTTCAGTGGTTAAATTGTTCAACTAGAGAACTTAGCTCTGATACCAATTGTTGGAATTAGGAGAGATAGGTACTAAGAGGGGAGGGGTGAATCAGTGCCTTCAAAAACTTTTACTTGTAAACCTTTCTAATCTATAACAGTAATCAGTAATAATTGACCAAAATAACTTGAATCTAATTGCATGAATCAATCATCTAGTTAACTTAAGAAAAGTAAATAGTATGAAATCAATATTACAATCATATAACACAAGTATTTTGGTAACACAAAAACCCTTGTTAGAAGGTAAAAATTGTAGTGGGGATGACACCCACAAATTCTTCACTACTGCAGATAGAAAAGGTTTGCCTGTTAGGGCTACAAGTTTGATCACTTCTGGTGATCTTACCCTGTCAGGAGTAAAGTGTTAGATCAGCTAGATCTACCTAGTTATAGGATTTTAACAACACTAATGAAGTGTGCACTCGGTTAAGAGATTTACATAAGACTGTTAAGTCTACTCTGCTAAGAGATTTTATCCAAAAACTCTACTACAATTGTCAGAAAGTAATAGGCAATTATTTGATGGTTGACAACTCAATTGTCTGAAATAGATATATCAATGCTAATAAAATATCACCTTGACTGTGATGAATTTCTGCTCGGTAGCCTTCTTTGATTCTGCTAATCTAATAATCTATACTCTGTTTTGTAAACTGATTGACTTGAAGTTAGGCAATGGCTTCAAGTGCTCATTAAATCATATCTGTTTTCTCTCGTGTATAAAATGATGCGAACACACAAAATATATAGTGTTCAATTTTGCCGCTTTAACAGAAAATAGGTTACAATAAATAATCATAACCCTAAGATCTATGGTGCAAAATTATCCTAGATCAACTATTACAATAAGATAAAAATTACATTTAATGAGTATCTTTTACAATAAATGTTCCTTGATCTTGGTAAACCATTTTACGATCCGTTGTTACCATTTGCATAGAAGAATGTGCCATTTTAGAATACTATGCAATTTCCTGTGATCATCGGTAGACAATGTATAAACTGCTCGGTGTATATTATGACGCTCGGTGTCTACTGACTGTCGGTGTCAGTGTTTGCTGGTGCTCGGTAAACTGTATAGTGCTCGGTGTAAAGACTTTACTGACTGCTCTGTCTTACTTTGTGTTACTGACCAACTCAATATAAGTGACTGACCGATCTCTTTGATATCCTTTGATACTAATGACAACCTTAAATGCTCAATAGAGATTAACATGTATGAGTGGCTTATTATTTCATTTGGGCTTACTAATGCCCCTAGCACATTCATGAGATTGATGAATGGAGTGCTAAAGTACTACATAGGTAGATTTGTGGTAGTATATCTTGATGATATACTTATCTTTAGCAAGACAAAAGAGGAACACCTAAAGCATTTGGAGGTTGTGCTCAATAGGCTACATGAAGAACAATTATCCATTAACTTGGGCAAAACGTGAGTTCCTCAAGCAAGAACTGGTTTACTTGGGATTTATAGTGTCTCAAGGTACATTGAAGATGGATCCAAGTAAGGTGGAAGGCATCCTAAACTAGCCTACACCAACCACAGGGACATAAGTTAGGAGTTTTCATGGCTTAGCCCAATTCTATAGGAAATTCATAAGGAATTTCAGTGGTATTTGTGCACCAGTGCTAGACACTATTAAAGGTGGGTTGAAGACCAAGTTCAAGTGGACTCAAGAGGCAAGCAAAGCATTTGAGAGGTTGAAGCAACAAGTAGCCACCCAACCTATTATCCTATTACCAAGCTTTGATAAGTTGTTTACCTTGGAGTGTGATGCAAGTGGAATAGTAGTAGGAGGAGTATTGAGTCAGAAGGGTAGGCCAATGTCTTTCTTTAGTGAGAAGCTCAATGAGGCTAAAAAGAAGTATTCAGCCTATGAATTGGAACTGTATGCCCTAGTGAAATCACTTAGGAAATGGAGACACTATCTCCTACCTAAAGAGTTTGTGGTGTTCACAGACAAGTAGACCTTAAGCTACATCAATACACAAGACAAGCTAGGCAATAGACACCTAAAAAGGATAGAATACCTACAAGCCTTCACATTTAATATCAAGCACAAGAAGGGACAAATGAACAAGGTGGCAGATGCATTGAGTAGGAGGTTGTTGACAGTCAAAGAAGTCCAACTCTAAAGCATTGGTATGTAGAGCTTCAAAGACCTCTACAGGGATGATGAAGACTTCTCAGAAGCTTATAAGGTATGTTCTGATTTTCAGAATCACTTTCATAGTCAATTTGAAAAATACACTTTGCAGAGTGGTTTATTGTTTAAGGGGAATCATCTATGTGTCCCTAAGGGTTCAATGAGAGAAAATCACATTCAGGAGAAGCACAATGGTAGCCTTAGTGGCCATTTTGGCATTAAAAATACCATGAAGTTAGTCTAAAGATTTTATTATTATCCTAAACTACCTAGGGATGTGAGAAGATATGTTGAACAATGTGTTATATGCATGAAAGCTAAAGGAGGAGCAAGGAATGTAGGCCTATACCAACCTTTACCCATTCCCAATAGGCCATGGGAGTGCATCAACATGTAATTCATAGTGGGGCTTCCTAAGACCAAGATAGGGTTAGATAACATCTATGTGGTGGTAGATAGATTTAGCAAAATGAGTCACTTTATCCCTTGTAAAACAACTCATGATACTAGCCACATAGCTCATCTCTTCTTCAAGGAGGTTGTATTGGAGTTGATGAGTAAACAACCCACAGCTCCCAAGAACACATGCATGCAAACACCTATCACAGAAAGAGAGAGAAGAAGAAAGAAGCTATGGAGGCTTGAACGCATTGATCCACGAGAGAGGAGAAATCATTCTTGATGTGCAAAAACAAAAGTTGCAATTCAATAAAATGAATGTTTCTCAATCTGTTATAAAGGAGATCAATCCTTATAAAAGGAGATCAAAACCCTAAAAGGGTGAACAAACCTAGGTTGCATGATAGTAATTAATTATTATATGCCTAAAGTTTAGCTTAAGCATAAAGAGATAATAAGTGACTTAGTAATTAAATCAATATGATTTAATTAATAAGAAAATAGTTTATTACTCTAACACGCCCCCTTAAGATAAACTTTGAGAGAAGCTAAAAACCTAGAAAGAACTACTGAGGAAAATGGGTCTTGGAAACAAAAAGCCTAATCAGGTACCCAAGTACAAAAAAAAGTCTCTGTAAAGAGGAGAAATAGAGAAAACCACATGGGAAAAACTCTACTCCAAAAAGAGACGAAGACTAGTCTGAAGGACTAAATAAGCCTCCAAAACTAGGAATGTTCCATAAAATAGGAACAAGGATGAACATGTACAACATCACTAAAACAAGAAGCTTCAAACTCTGTCAAGAAGTAAATGATGATCTAAAGATCCTCCATTGAAATATGATTAGGTAGAGAAGACTGTAATCTTCATGAGTGCCCTCAAATGACACTACTCGAATCTAGAGGCAAACAAAGGAAAACAACTGAAGTTGAAGATACAAAATACTGTAATCTGCATGAGTGCCCTCAAATGACACTACTTGAATCAGGAGACAAACAAAGGAAAACATCTGAACTCAAAAATATAGATGGTATAAAAACACCAAAAGTCTAAAGAGCTGATCAATCAAAACTGGAAGAGTGCGTCCAAGAATAGGAAAGAAAGAGTGTCCATATGGTAAATGATCCATCTCACCAGAATGCATAAGTACCTAGCCACTACATCCACCTAGTACATAGAATCAAATACTAAATACATAGCTCACACTATCGAAACAAGGAAGCAGTAGAACCGACAGTAGAAACCCCCCCATAATGCTGACAAGGGAGTTTTGACAGGTAAACTAAAAAGATCATCCAATATGAATTGTAGAGAGAGTACAAATAAATATAGAGATACTTGAGGCTAATGTCGATGGAGGGATGCTCACATGACAAAAGTAGATGGAAAACAAAGGCAAACATCAAACCCCCCTGACACTTTATAATGGAGTGCGAGCACATAGAACTCGAACATGTGCAAAATCTCATACATGTAATAGAATGACACTTTATCTCAGTGCGTGTGCATAAAAGGATGCTACAAAAGTGAAGTATACACTGCTCAAAGAATAGAAAAGGCTACTAAAACAAAAGAACAACCTAAGATGGGCCATCCCTCAAAGGGAAGAGATCCCAAGACCTGAAACATCCAAGATATCCACTAGATTACAAAAATGCAACAATATGAATAAAATGTACTTGGAGTAAAATCTGGAAAAAATACTCACAACAATGGAAATCTTACAGAACAAGCTTTCCAATGATATATCATTTTCCCAAAACGGAGTCTGGATGTGCAAGATAGAGCTACTGGAGTGCAAAACTAAACATCTAGCTTTGATAGTAAACAAAATAATAAAAAAAGAAAAATCAGAAATTCAAACCTCTAGATCTAGATAGAGCTTAGAATTAGCTTTTCGACGATATCTCGTTTGCCCAATTTTGACACTATATGCTTAAGTTATGAACAAAACACTACCGAGTGCTTCGGAGGGCCCAAAATGGTGTCAAAATCTTACTGATGCATGCTGACATCAACGATTGACATGCCTGAATTTGATAGCCAAATGGCCGTCAAGGATCAAATCTAGTCAGGGGCTAAAAAATTGGGCCCTTGGTCACCATATGACCAGGGGATGACGCTGCTGTCGCCATGGGAATAAATTTGACGACCAAAAAAATAGAAATTTTTTTTGGAAAAATTGCATGCACTACCTCGGGAAGCATGTCAAGTCATCTGGTACCAAAAAATGCCCCAAAATAAAAATTTGTCCAAAATGGATGTACCTTATATGGAATTAGGAGTTTTGGGTGTTGCAGACGTAAGCATGAGGTTCGTTTATGCCAAAAATGCTCCAAAAAATAGTGACCTCCTCGGGATTCGTGTTGGGGCTAGTTGCAAAAAAATTGCTACATATTCCAACTTTGTTCAAATTGGACAAATTTTATATGGATATGGGAGTTCTTGGGCTCTCTGAACACAATGGTGAGGTCCGTTTGAGCCCAAGGTGACTAGAAAAAGAGGTCCCCCAAGATCTAACAGAAAACCCTCTGAAAAACTCAAATTTGATGAACACGACCAAATCTCTCAGGAAGAGGACATGGGCAAATAGATTTGAAGCTCTGGTACCATATTGAAGTTGATGAGTAAACAACCCACAACTCCCAAGAACACTTGCATGCAAACACCTGTCACAGAAAGAGAGAGAAGAAGCAAGAAGCTATGGAGGCTTGAATGCATCAATCCATGAGAGAGGAGAAATCATTCTTGATGTGCAAAAACAAAAGTTGCAATTCAATAAAATGAATGTTTCTCAATCTGTTATAAAGGAGATCAGTCCTTATAAAAGGAGATCAAAACCCTAAAAGGGTGAACAAACCTAGGTTGCATGATAATAATTAATAAAATAATTAATTATTATATGCCTAAAGTTTAGCTTAAGCATAAAGAGATAATAAGTGACTTAGTAATTAAATCAATATGATTTAATTAATAAGCAAACACTTTATTACTCTAACAATTGTGAGGATAATACCTTCCTCTAAGTTCATGGGCCATTTTTGGAAGACCCTATGGAATAGATTAGGTACACATTTATCTTTTGGTTCATCTTACCATCCACAAATAGATGGTCAAAATGAAGTCATTAATAGAGTGTTAGGTAACTTAATTAGATGCCCAACCAAGGAGTATGGGCAAACATGAGATATAGTCCTCCCTCAAGAATAGTATGCCTATAATGATAGTGTTAATCATGCAACTGGAAAGGGTCCTTTTGAAATAGTGTATAGTATGCACCCAAGGGGGTGAGTGAACTAAGAGATCTAGGGAGTATGGAATATAGGAGTGGCCATGTTGAGGACTTCTCTCAAACTATGAAAGAAATCCAAGAACAAGTCAATAAGACCCTAGTCAAAGCAACCCAAAAATTGAAAGCCAAGGTGGATGAGAAGAGGAGAGATGTTCAATTTGAAGTAGGTGAGTATGCGATGGCTCACTTGAAAAAGTCTAGGTTGTGAAAAGGAGTACCTACCAAGTTGCAGATGAAGAGAGTAGGACCATGCAAGATCCTAGCCAAGTATGGGGATAATGCACACAAAGTAGACCTTCCCACAGATCTAGCCATCTCCTTGGTGTTCAACATAGCAGACCTGGTCAAGTAGAAAGGACCATTGACAAAGATCAATCAGAACAATCAAGAGGTCCTCTTAGATGTTAGCACAATAGCCATACTACCTAAGACCAAACCTCAAGCAGATAAGATCTTGGAGTCTAGGGTGAAGAAGCAGACTAGATGCAGAGTCTACATGGAACACTTGGTACAATGGAAGGACCACCTTGAATATGAAGCTACTTGGGTGGAGGAGAGCGACTTCAACAAGTTGGGTATTGATCTTTCTTTAATATTCCCTACTGTACCTTAGTTAATCTTTGTGCACATGAGGAGAATGGTATAGGAGCACCCAAGGGTTGATTGATTTAATCCATTTTTTTTTGTGTAAGCTCTATGTGGCATGTGTGTGTGATTCATAAGGTCATGTTGACCAAAATGTGTGAATCCAATAGGGATTAGAGGTCAAGATAGGTCCTAAGTCTTAGGTTATTGCATCTTTGGGGCTTAAGTGTTAAAAGCCTCTTGCTTGGTTATTTGAAGTTGATGATGTCATCATGATGTCATTAGGTCTAGGATGTGTTAAAATTCATGTTAGGACCTAGACTGGAGTCTAGGTTAAGCTAGGAGAAGGACAAAGTCAATTTTGAAGAAATTTGTAAAATCTTGCTAAAATATTGAAAAAAGTTGCTTAGCAACTTTTGCAACTTTTTAAAGTTGCTCGGACAACTCTGTCCAAACACACTCTAATGACCTAGGAGTGCCCTAATGGAAACCTAATAAAAGACTCAACCTATTTAAGTCAAGATTGGACCTAATCCCAATGTTGGAACATCGGATGTATGAACTTTTGGTTTTTGAGGATTGAATAGTGGATGAGTTTGTGTGGATCTTTGTGGTTACTAAGTTGCAGTAGAATGTTTTGGATTGGAATGTGAAATGTAATATGTGGAGATCTTAGAGCAGTGTTTTTCCTTGCATTCAGTGTCTTTAGTTTAGTAGGTTTTCTTTCTTTCTTTATGTTGGAGCTCTAAATTTTGGGCAAAATTTGGAGTCCTATATAGTGATAAAACCCTAAAAAATGGCCTCTTAATTTCCATGCCAAATAATTAATGATGGAGTACATGAAATGGGATAAAATATTACATTAATTTTCAATTAAAAATTTGAGATATTATGGAAGGAAGCTCTATGACAAGAACAATCAAAATTCTATGATCAAAGCCTTCAGAAAATGCTGAAATTTTGACCTACTGCAAAGATGACGCCGACAGAGGATAAAGCTGGTCAAATTTTAAAAATCTAAAAAAGACCCAGTTCGAAAAATCAAAATTTCTATTTCCAAGAAAAATATTAGCTTTCCACAAGGTGTTTTGGTTTTTCATCCAGACCCAAATCCGAAATATAGGTAGTTATTTTTTAGTTAGTTTATTATTTTTTCAAAATAATTTGTAATAAGGGTGTGTCTTTTCACCCTAAAGAGGTGTGAAAGCCACTCAAACATGTATATATACATAATGTAAAATGTAAAGAGGGAAGACAATACAAGACAATTAATATTTTCATAGAATATAATTTGATCACAACTGCAATATGAACTCTAATGTACTATTTTTTCAACATTAATAAAGATAAGTGCTCTTATTTTTATTTGTGGTTATAAGTTATATGTTTTCAATTAGTCTTTTAGATTACTCTGTGAACCAGGGTATCCTACTATGTTCTTTCATTGATGCATTCATTTATGACTAATTTGTACAATTTGAATAATGGTAGCATGGTCTGAGAACCTGTTACTGTTTCCTTTTGGGCTCTTAAGTTGGGTTAAAAACCATAGGACCTATTGTATAAGTTATTTAAATTTTTGTTTCAACTGAAGCCTGTAGGATGATGGTCTCGCTTTACAGGAGCGAGTTACCTTAAAACCATCTCTAATTGTACGTAGGATTGAAAGTTTTATGACTCTATAGCCCAAGTATTTAGAAGGCACTGATCTAACTATTATTTGGAAATTGTCATTTGGTTCATACATTTGTAGTTTATAGATCATTAAATCATTATTTCAAAAGCATTACTTTTAATTATTTAGTATAATCCATTTAGTCAAGTATTATAGAATAGAGATTTTTAGGAGATTAGTTTCTTTCCTCAAAGGATCATTCACCACCTTTGGAGGAACTTTGTTTGTTATGTACGCAGTTGTGTGACATAGAGAATAGTTCAAAGTGAAATTAGGCCTACCAGCCTTGGCTAGATTAAGCTAGAATTGAAAAGGTATCTATGTGTACTTGTTAGTTGGCCAAAAGTGAATCCATCATTTTTGGGCACCAACACTTTACTCTGCATAAATTCCTTGTGTTTTGTCTGTTCACTGGTTAAAACCAGGAGGTTTCTAGAAATGGAGACCTAGCTCACTATCCCACCATTAAATCTATATGACCTCTTGGGGATAGTGAGTAGACTCCATGTACATATCATTATAGAAGCATGGGCACTGAAAAGCATGGGAAGCATTTTCAATGTCTTGCCCTAGGGGAGCCTATGGTGAGCCCGACTAGGGAAGACTAAGCTACAACAATGATAAATTGCATGAGTGTTCATGAAGCTATATATTAGGGATTAGAGGTCGAAGGCAGGGGTCTTACCAAGATCTATTGAAGAGGAGATGGTCTAACCAATCCATTTGGTTTTCCAACTCTTGCAGACAAGCCAAGAAGTCAGAGAAGTCCTAAAACCCTCCCAAAATACTCATTTTTGGTTAGGGCATTATATAGAAGGGCATAACCCTAAAACCTCAAAAATCCTTGAGAAGTTGACCAATGAAGCAATAATCCACAAGAAATTTGTAGGGTCCTTTGGCACGACCTTTGTGAAAAGTCCTATTTTCTCAGAATAGGAGACCTAATAGGGGCTCTTCCTTGTAGGTCTATTTTGTGAAGGATCTATGAAATCAATAAGGGAGACAAGTAAAGAGGGACTTCCAAAACCCCTAAATGGACAAATTGAAACATATATGAACACTTCCTCACCCCTGCAAGAGTTCATGTCATCATTAGAGGTGGGAAGTCCTTAGATGACATTAAGGGCTAGTGTGTGGGAAAGCTAGAGAGGCACCAAGAACTTAGCCAATCTTGGTAGTCTTTGCATGATAGTTGGGTTGCTCAATTGAATAGGAGATCAAGACACAAAAGGAGATCCTATAGGTTAGTAGGTGTCAAGAGAGAGAACCTCAAGGTCACTTGTGAGACCTAGGCACAAGCTTGTGATTGGCTCATCCAACCTCTCTATCAGATTTTCCATTCTATTTCCTCAATAACTAAAGATTTTACAAAAAAGAAAGTATCATCAACAAACTGCTGTAACACTAAGGGGGGAGAGTGGAGGCATGTTTGACTCCCTGGATTCTACCTATAGCGGCAAGGTTCATGACATTGTGGTCAAGTACCTCAACAACCATAATGAATAGGTAAAAGGCAGGTGATCACCTTGCCTAATACCTTTACCAGCCTTGAACAACCCCCAAGGAACACTATTAACCATAACATAAAATCTAATAGTTTACACACATTCCCTTATTATCCCCACAAATTTATGAATAAACCCAAGCTTTAGAAGAACTTTATAAAGAAAACACCAGCTCACTTTATCATAAGCTTTGGAGATGTCAAGCTTAAATGCCATACGTGGTTCCTTCCATTTGTCCATGGAATGGATTATTTCATGTGTTGTTATTGCAACATCTAGGATTTGTCTCCCAAGGATAAACCAATTCTAGTTGGGGCTTATGAACTTATCTAAAAGAGATTTTAGTCTCTTCACCAACACCTTCATGAATATCTTATAGATAGTGTTGCACAAGTTGATCGACCTGAAGTTAGTCTTGTAACTTAGAATAATTCCTCTCATTACTATCCAAGTACATTTGCATAAAATAAAAAGAAGCAACTTGACCCAATTGGGCATAGTCAATGACCTCCTGCCCATGTTCATCTAGAAGAAACTTGATGGTATTTATTTTTTATGCTTACTAGTAGTCCTATGGAAGAAGGAAGAGTTTTAGTCTCCCTCTTTGAACCATTGAACTCTTGATCTTTACTTCCAATAGGTTTCCTCTTTTGCAAGAATCTCCTCTAATTAGCCCTGCATTCCTCTCCTTCCATATGTAAGGAAAGAGAGGGATCCCCAACTCCCATTTGGTAATAAATATTGTCCAATCTTGAGAAAATATATTTCTTCTTTTTGAAGATGTCCCCAAAAGTGGATTTGCTCCAATCTTTCATCTCTCTCCTAATAAGCTCCATCTTTTTTGAAAGTCTAAACATACCTGAACCACAAATAGGCGTGGACCACCATCTAGCAACATGGTCTCTAAAGTTTGGATGGGTAGTCCACATAATCTCATACCTAAAGGGAAGCGGTCAAGAGTTAGGCTTATCAACCCAGTGAATGAGGAGCTAGTTATGGTCAAAGACAGTTCTGGGAAGAGCTTTCAAGGTAGTGCTAAAACCCATATCTAGATGAGATGATCATCTTTTCTATTATTGGACCAAGTAAAGGGGTTCACTCGGAGGTCAAGATCAAAAAGTCCCATTTTGCAGATGAAGTAGCAAAGATCGCTCATACTATCAGAGTAGTCCATAAGGCCTCCCAACTTTTCAGAGGGGAACAAGTGGGAGTTGAAGTCCCTAGCTAGCATATATCTAGCATTTTGATGCTCAAGAATGCTATCAACAATATCTTTCCAGACCAACTTTCTGCCTGAACGATTGTTGGGAGCATAAATATTAAATAGATGCCAACAAAAGTTATCCATTAAGAAAGTAACAACGAGATAATTTTGAGAGAAAACATGAGCTTTGCCATCCACCTTAGTCGGGTTCCACAAGGTAGCAATTCCTTCAGAAGCCCCAATAGATTCAAAGTAATAAAAAGAAGCCCTTGACCAGACCCTGCTAGTAATCATAAAAAATAAGTTACAATAGAACCAAAATTACCATTCCATTTCAACTAAACAAAATTTTGAATTATTTTATTCAATTCAAATAAAAATCATTAACTTTTTATTAAACAAATTTACATATACCATTTTTTTTCCAATTTAAACTTTACATTTTATCTCATTTTTTAGTTAGAATATGATAACAAATGAGAACCATATACAACCATGAGATATTTACAAATAACACATACTAATTATTTAATTCAAATCTCTAGCTATCATTTCAGATTGAGAGGACATATAACACAAATTTATCTCTAGACGCTTAGCCTAGTCTTATTGAGATCCATTTTTAAAAAATATAAATAATTCTTAACACAAAGTATATGATTTATAATTCATGCGCTTTTTACCTATCAATTTGTGATTTGATTGCTTTAACTAATGTAGCCCCTCCATTTAATATTCTATGTTGTTGGAATGTCTTCCAATGCAAACAAAATTGCATGTGGTGATGGGTAAACTTGACTAGGTCAAAATTGTTTCAATCAATTAAATATTGTTGAAGATTGTTTCAATCAATTAAATATTGTTCTTCATTGCATGATGTAATGTTTTCTATTAAAAGCAATATATTTGACAACACAAAAGTAACAACAAATGCCAAAAGTTATGTAAATTCCAATGTAGAAACCCTTTCCAAACTACACTAGAGTCAACCCTAGAAAATTATAGAATAAGCTCGAAACAATAGGAAAGATTGAGCACATGATATGGCATGCTCCAAACATAAATTAAGAAAACCTTTATATGCCCTCATCTCTATATATTAGAAAAGGCAAATAGAACAACTCATGAACATGTGGAAGTCTTAATTGAACTTTATGTACTCACACATTTTACATTTTGCTTTTCCATGAAGAGTTTGCTAGCGTCTACTTTTATCCCTTGTGCTTTGCAAAAGCTTTCTAGGTTTTTGTGGTCCTTAAAACTTCTGGCCTAGTTCTTCCCAATCGAAAGGAAAACATGTGGGACCCTTACGTAGGAAACCATTAAGACAACTTTATTAGTTGTTTTTTTTGCTGTTTTTAATGCGTGGTTGTAGTTTTCCTCACTTTAAATGTTGTAGTTGCGATCTATGGGATGTGCAATTTGTGGACATCATGAGTTATCCCTATTAATTTTTCTTGGGGAGGTGATTAAAGATGGCAATTAGCTTTCAATGGGAGTGTAAATTAGCATCTTTGCCTATCAAATTAATAAATATTTTTACATGTACATGTAGAGGATATAAATTATATTATTAATTTGGATTAAAGATTAATGAACTTTGAGAATTTTTGTGGATTATATTGTGTTGTTTTTAAATGAAGTTAGGTTTGTTTTTAGTTTAAATTTAAATGTTTTATTTTTATGTTGTTATTATAAAAATATAATTAGTTATTTATGACTAGTATATTAAATATTTGAGTAGTATATTTAAAATTTATATTTAAGAATAATGACAAAAATATTATTTAAATAATCATGATATAATAGTTTTACGTTACAAGAACATTTGTATTTAACTATATTAATTTTAGTATTCATGTCACATCATTTTCTATATCCATCTCACATCAATCTAAATAACATCAACATGTCTTTATTTAACATGTTTTCAATCTTATTATATTGGCTATTATTTAAAATGTTATTAAAAAATCAATAATTTTATTTTTGTCCATAATAAATTCCTAATATTATTTTAAAATTAACTATTTTATATATTACTAAATAAACACAAACAAACACATTTTGTACATTTTAAAAATAAAATTAAAAAATTATAAGATCATATAATAATTAAATATGAACATAATATAATCTGAAACATTAAAACTTAAAAAAGTCTAATCACTATTTTTTTTATAATTATAAACTTTCATAGAAGTAGAGTGTACGAAGAAACTAACAGATCTTAGTTAAATCTAAAATCTAATATCTAATATCTAATACATCTGATAAAAAAATCATACTAATAGCTAGAAAGAACAATTTTTATCAAATATCAACATACTATATCAGTTTTTGGATTCGATTGTGCAGAGTTTTTTTAAACCATCAACGTTTCAGATCATACTACATGATCCATCATTAGGATGCCAGAAAGCAAGAAGAACATAAGATGGTAGATTGTAGATCTAGAAGACAATAAAAGAAGGAGGAGGGAGAAGGGAAGATCCCAACCTTATTAACATATTAAACTTAAAAGTCTAACACGCTTAGACAGATCCCAACCTTCTACCAAAACCATATTAATAAAAAATCTATTGTTTGAGATCTATGAAGAAGAAAAACTTCAGCGTTCTACCCAAACCATCTTTAAAAAAATCTATTCAAAGACATTAAGTTTCCACAGTCCATAATAACGTGCATGAGGGCTTTTGGATAGCAACGACAAGAGAAGAGAGATCCTATTGCTATCCTTATGATGGATCATAGACTTTGATCCAAAACATTGATTCAAAAAATACACAAATATTCAGAAGCCCTCATGCACAAACATCTATTATTTGAAATCTATGAATAACAAAAACAAAAACAAAAACTTCATGCTTCAAAATCTAATCACTAAATTAATACTACTATACTAACTTTTTTAAACATCTCAACTTATCAAATAATTAAAATGTGCAACACATTCCAAACTAAAGAAATAAATAAAATGTCCCATCCATGTCAACTTTTCTACTTCCCCCATTTCAATCATTCAAATATCCATATACAATCACATCCTTATATGGAATGCAATTTATTTCCCAACTATAAGTCAAATAATTATCTACTTGTACGAATAAAGACATCACCATTAAGTTGGTCGAAGATCAATCAGATATTTTACATCTAGTGTAAACATATCTTGACAAATAGTATTTAGAAAAAAAATTAAAAAAATCAATTTAATAATAATATTTATCATAAAACCTGGGCATAGTAATAATCGAAACTGAAACATAAAAAAAACTAGGCCCTTTGAATCATCCATTAAAATACTAAGTATATTCGAAAATTAAATTAAAAAATAATCTCTAAAAATCTTTCTCCCTAGATTTTTTGTTTTATAGGAAAAATAACTTTTCATAAGAATTACTAGAATTGGGAAGAGTAAGGTTTAAGGGTTGGAGTAGCTAAGAAAGAGAGAAAGGGTTCACCTAAAAGACTTTCTTCAGTAACACCTTTTAATGTGGGACACGTGATCTCCGTCTGCCACGTAAGCAATGTATATACCAAATTTGAAACATTGTGTGTCACGCAGACCGAAGGCATAGCCACGTGTGCAACATGGAGGTGCGACAAAGGAAGTTCCCATATGGGTCGTACTTAGGTTTGAAAAAAACAACACACAATTTTAATTACCTAAGCCTGCCCTTTTAATTCGCGTAGTGTCGATTAAGTTTTCGGGCACCTGACGGGAAAAGCAAAATGTTGAGGGCGGGGAATTGGAATTGCCCATGGAAGTCCCTGCAACAGGACGGATCTCACAGTTTCTCTTTTACATCGAAGCCCAAATGGAGCAATGCTGTTTATCGTAAGGCCTGCTTTAGATTGGAGATCTCTGCTAGTTATCCGTCAAATGCCAGAATTTGTGATGAAGATGGGAGGGTACAACTTGAGGAAATTGATAGAATCCAAACGAAGAGCTTGGCGGATCGGCTTAGGCCTGGAGGGCTTACTGCAGATGGGCTTTCTTATAAGGAGAATTTCACAATAAGGTGTTATGAGGTTGGAGTTAACAGGACTGCTACCATTGAGGCTGTTGCCAATTTGTTGCAGGTGGGTAGATTCAATGTATCTAATTTTTACAGTTTTTCTTGATTTGGGGGTTCAAATTTTGTGTTTTGCTACTGTGCGCAAGGATTAGCTAGGTGTTAATGTTATTTAGTTGTTGTGAAAACGTTGGCTTGGAGGATTGTTTGGAATGTACAATGTCGCAGAGCATTGATATTTTTGACTTTTGGTTTTGGTGTTGTTCCTTGGTACTATAAAACACATTTTGCTTGGATAATGTTTGGAATCTGCTAATATGCTTGGAATTTCAATTACAAATAGGATTCGAAGTGTAATCCTGTGTACTACTGGTGATACACTGTCTTAAAACGCTTGAAAAGGGAGCTTTTAAAACCCTTTTGTTTTAAATTTTTATAAGCTGAATTAAAAATTCTAAATTTTTCCTTTCAATTGTTTATTTTTCTGAGCATTGCATATGGGCCTTTTGGTTGACACCTTGTTTTAACCACATATACATCATTACTTGGAAGGAAATACTAGTCTTTGTTTTGGGAGATTCGAAGCTCAGTCTTTTTTAGAGACACCATGTCTCACCTATTTGACATTCTTCATCATACAATTAGTAAAATAGATTTTGGCTTCTAGGAAAGGTCTTCTGATTATGTTGTTGAAAGTGGTCAAAAAAGATAATTTCCTTTTTTGGGATTTAGGCTTCTGAGATTAATAGTTGTGATTATGATGGTTTAGGTGGAATTCGAAGTCAAATATGGGTTTTTCTGACAAGCTTGACTTTTAAGTTATTACTTATATTTATATCATAAATGTTGTATACTAATTATCATTGGACTGGATGTAGCCCAGAAGGTAGGTTTTCATTTGCAGTTAAATATGTTCTTACCATTAGACTGGATGTAGCCCAGAAGGTAGGTTTTCATTTGCAGTTAAATATGTTCTTACCAGTACTCTGGATGTAGCCTAGAAGGTAGGTTTTCATTTAGACTGGATGTAGCCCAGAAGGTAGGTTTTCATTTACAGTTGAATATGTTTTCTGTTAGTCTTTTTCTTTTGATGTGAAATATATGTAATTTTCCTCATAATGACTTGTGTAGTCTTGTAATAATTAACAGTTAAATACGTCTTCTTATGCTGTTTGAATCTTCTCTGGGATTCTTTGAGGTCAAATATTTGGTACGAGAGTGACTTGTGTGTACCATTGCACTATTTATGTGTGTAGATTTCACTAGGTGAATCTGAAGCCTGGGAGACAGGTTTGGCTGACTACTGATTATCGTTCAAACCTCTTGGGGATTGTTTGTGTCAGAGTTGTGGTTATTGGTATGAGCGTGACTTGTGTTCATTATTTTAACATCAATTGATGCATTTAAGATTAGACTGCATAAAGGTGTTCATTATTGTAACACCAATTGATGTATTTAAGATTAGACTGCCTAAAGCCAAGGGCACGTTTTGATCTGTACCACTTTAGTGTTCATACTCTTTGGGGTTCATGTTTACTGACTTCAAGATAACTTTTCCATTCTTGTTACACTTATCTGTGATTAAGCCCTCTGAATGCAAGACAGATGCAAAAGGATTTGATCCGCAATAAAATTTGAAAACTCTTCCCGCTTTGAAATTTTGAGATCAAACTTTTGGTTATTGTTATGTGGGCGACTTATCTCTGTGTTAACGAGTAGGTTGGATTTTTTTTATTTTATGTACTTTAGTCTATTATATCATCCTTGATATTCTTTGACGTCATTTTCATGCTTATTGGTAGGAGGGAAATTTGTATCCAGTATTCTAATATTTATGTATTTTAATTTATGATTGGACTATATAAAGCTGAAGAGAACGCATTTTTGCATTTGAAGTAAATTCTGTTCAATCCTTGTTGGAATAACTAGCTATTTCTGGCCAAATTTGTGATCTTTGTTAGGAAGGTGACCATAATTATTGTGAGGCCAACAAGGCAGTTTGTTATCTGCAATTATATATCCTTTGTTATTCTGTTATTCATTTTCGGAATTTATGCGTGCTTTTATGTTTAGATTCTGATGAAGCCCAAAACCTAGATGGCAGGTTTTTATCTGAAATAAAATTTCTTTTCCTATTATGTTAATCTTTTTTGGTGTTGTTTTATTTTGTTCCAGGAAGTTGCATGCAATCATGCACAGAGTGTGGGCTTCTCCACAGATGGATTTGCGACCACTCCCACTATGAGGAAACACCGTCTCATCTGGGTTACTGCACGAATGCACATTGAAGTCTACAAGTATCCTGTCTGGTCAGTAACCCCACTTCATTTTTTTCAATCTGATGCATGTGGGATTAGAACCCCTGATATTGATTATAGGCAAAGGTATTAGAGTAAATGGGATGTAGGACACCAATTTGCAATATGCATTGACATTGCCGAGATGAATTTATGGACTAGGGAATGCATTTGGAAAGCATCACGTGGTATAGTTGTGTATTGAAAAATCTAATTACAATGTTTATAAAATCCTAGTATGTGTTTTTAATAAATTTTTTGAGTTGGTAAATTGAGTGTTTTGTACATCAAACCTGAATGATAAGGTTTTGAACACTAGTAAAAGCAATGGTCTAAATTAATGGTCAAGGCATGATCAAAGGTCAAAATAACAAAAGACGAACCTGAATTGTTGTGCTCTCTGGTTCTGCTATTATTGAATGATATTTCTCAGTTAACCTGTTTTAAGGTTCTAGACATTTATAAAAATCAATACAGGTGCACTAAGTACAAAAAATGATCAATCTCTACAAAATCATAAATGTTAAATACTTCTCGGAGTTTGTGTAAATTGGTGAGCTTATTTTTTATAAAAAGGGTAAAAGTTTAGCCAATTGCTAAAAACTAGAATCCTTAGTGTTGTGTTCTCTGTTTCTGTTAGTTTTGAGGATTTTGAGCTTTAGGGAGATGAAGTAATTGTGCAAATCCAATGGATGCAGGGGGGATGTTGTGGAAATTGAAACTTGGTGCCAGGCTGAGGGTAAAATTGGGACTAGGCGTGACTGGATTCTCAAGGATGCCACAACAAAGGTCGTCATTGGTAGGGTTACAAGGTAAAATTTTTTTTTTGACATCTTCCTGTACGGAAATAGCGATCCATTTTTGTTGTTTTCAACAGCACGCAAGGCGCGTATTTTGTCTTCTGCAAGTGGACAAAAAGATGTTTTTACTATCTTATTGTAATTCTTATGTTTGGTTTCTGACAGTATATTACTTTTGTCCTGAAAACTGAGACTTAATATTCAATTTTTCAGCACATGGGTGATGATGAATCAGGACACTCGGCGTCTTTCCAGAGTAACAGATGAAATAAGGGATGAATACATGATTTATTGCCCCAAAGTATCTAGGTATGGTTCTATGTTAAAGGTTTAAGTTTTCCTTCATAGTTAGCAAATGTTTGCAGTTGCATGTTTTTTCTTAGAGAATGACAGCAAGCAAGTTTTCACTCTTCAGGTTAGCTTTTCCAGAAGAAAATAGTAATAGTTCTAAGAAGATACCCAAGCTCGAGGATCCTGCACAGCATTCAAGATCTGGTCTTATGGTAAGCTTTTATTGAGGACACTTGATGTATTCTGCAAAATTTTCTCGAATGATGTGATCTAGGGCTTCGCATAATGTGGTCATTGGAATGCTATTAATTTACTCTATATGAGTTCATTGGACATAGCTTTTGGTTTTGCATTAAGGAAGCGTTCAACTATCAAATAACGAGTATACAAATTTTCCTTACTGATAACTTGACACCAGTTTTGTGGGACTTTAAAAGAAATTAAGTGGATGGACGTATTGGTAATTTCCACAGGGATGCATCTCCCAACCCCAAACTATTGTCCCCACCCCCAATGGGTGTATTGGGTATGGTAGAACTGCAGGGGCCATCCCCAGAAATCTGCAAAATCTTCTAAATATTTCCAAGATGTGTTGCAGAAACAGGAAGTGCCATGGGGATGTTTGATCATACCCAATGAGAAGACAAGTTTTTATAAAGTTTTTAAAAAATCCATTAATTGCATTTAAAAAGGCTGTTAAATATATCATTGCAGCTGTATAACAGCAATATAACACAACAGCAGCGATGTGTTGCAGATATAGGAAGTGCCATGGGGACGTTTGATCATACCCAACGAGAAGATAAGATTTTATAATGTTTTAAAAAAATCCATTAATGACACTAAAAGAGGCTGTTAAATATATCATGGCAGCTGTATAACAGCAATATAACACAACAGCAGCAATAAATCTATCACGACAGTAGTAAAATTAATGACAGGTGACATCAGCAACAGTAGTAAAACAGCAATAATCATATCATGACTCAGATTCATAGATAGTAATACAAGTTATATAACACTTAACACTACAGCAATAATGTGAATTTCTGATTTGTTGTTCATACTTCAACTCAAAAATCACAATCTTCACAATTTTCAATATGTATAGAGTCAGTTATTATGGTTACTTGCAAGAGAGTTTAAAGGTGCATTGGCCATGGTCTGGCATGGTGGGGTATTGTGTGAGAAGTGCAAATAAACAATTGTTTTTTGAATGTGATTGGTGTGCAGGCTTCTGCAGATATCATACAGCATTATTTTAAGAGTGTCATATTATATTGGTACTGTTATACTGCTGTTCATTAAATTG
Source organism: Chamaecyparis obtusa (assembly GCA_027943335.1). Taxonomy (NCBI): domain Eukaryota; kingdom Viridiplantae; phylum Streptophyta; class Pinopsida; order Cupressales; family Cupressaceae; genus Chamaecyparis; species Chamaecyparis obtusa. The sequence goes on from BSBK01004556.1 coordinate 34,444, forward strand.
TAGAAATCTGAGTCTGTGTGTGTAAACACACACACACACACATGCACATGTAGCCGTTACACCACCACCTTCCCGTTGCCAAAAAATGGTCCTTGAGCTGTTGTCCCTGAAACACGTTCCCTGCCATATTGATGTCACCCTTCACAGTCCCCAAATATTGTTGAACATAGAACTTCATCAGGGTAGTAAGTACATATATCCACTTGTAATGAGTTTTATGATGCCGGCATACTCAATTGAAAATGTCTTAGTCTCAGTCAAGCATGTGTTCAAATTTATGTTTCTATCTTACCTTGAATTAATTACTCTACACTCAATACAGAATTTTTGATTTAGGCATTAGTATCATCTTATTGGTACTGATTTGTTTTATTGTTTTAATGATCATACAGCCTAGGAGAGCTGATCTGGATATGAATAAACATGTCAATAACGTTACCTACATTGGCTGGGTTCTCGAGGTTTGTATTATTTTTACATAGTCTCTTGGGCACTGGTAAATCGGAACTATATTGAGTGCAGCTTTTCAACATGTTAAAATTTAGTGCATAAGGTGTGAGTTAGGTGTACTGATATATTTCAGATTATTTTCTTAGCTTTATTACCCTTTACATATGTTGAATATCTAAACAGCCCTGATCTATCCTCTTTTTAAATCAACACCCTTGTTTTCCAATAAATGTATAAAAATTGCAAATATATTTCGAACTACTGAAATTGCTTTCTATCATTGGATATTGGAAAATTGAGATCTACGTTGTTTGTTTGGATATAAATGGTTTCTCTTAAGTCTTAAAATCCCGAATTACTGCTATTTGTCCGTGACAGAGTATGCCACAAGAAGTTTTAGAGTCACATGAGCTGCAGACAATCACACTTGATTACAGGCGAGAATGCAACAAAGATGATGTTGTTGAGTCTTTGACAAGCTCGGAACCAAGCATATCAGAAAATGGTGCAGTAGTAGATGGGATTGTTGCATCGAAAGGCATTACTATTACAAATGGATCTGCAACAGTTAGAGATCCAGCCGAGGACCTTGAATTCTTACACATGCTACGATTAGATGATGCTGGTTTTGAGATCAATAGAGGCAGGACTGTATGGAGGAGGAGACTCGTGAGATAACATATATATTTACATAAATTTATTCAAATTTAAAGTCACAAGGTCTGCGTTTCATGATACAACTTCAAAAGGCCATTTAGTGTTGGAAACTGCTCTCCAATGAATTGGAAATGTATGGTGTTTTTTTTACTTTAATTGGAAAATCATGGTGTTTTTGTTCTTTAATTGGAAAAGCTTGGAGTTTCTAGAGAGGCTTGTACATTTCAAAATGAGTGTCTGAATTGGACAAGTGCGATTTTCTCTCGGTGAGAGAATTCACGTGATGTCTTGATTGTTACATTTTGGGCTAAGCCATCTTACTTTTTTAAGTAACGAGGCTGTTTATGTTTCAGAACTTTATACACAATCTTATGGATTGTGTTGAGGTCAAATCTTTGAAATGTAATTTCAGAATTCAATGACCGCAGAGGCTGTTAAGGAACAAACAGCGATTTTGCATCAGTAGTATCTTGAATGTGCTTCTATAATCTATATTATTTTTATCTCGAATGGTGCTTCGGTACTTAAATCTGTTTGTAAACATTCAGCCATATCTCAAGATTTTCCTCGATAGAGAGCACCTTGAAAATTACAAATTCTTTTTAATCTTTATGGAAATCAAATAAAAAACCATATATGAAGTATGAAAGCAAGGTTCTACTTGGAATATTTTCTTGGAAAAACCTAAGTAAATTCTTGTGTTTTCTAATATTTGCTTGGAAAGAAAATTATTTCATTCTTTTCGTTTTTGTTTTGGGAGCGAATTTCAGTCGTTTTTGATCCTTACAAGTATGGCTCCTATGCTTGTATACAAGTTTGTTTTTGGAACGATTTCATTCGCTTTTGATCCTTACAAACATGGCTCCTATGCTATATAAAAGTGTGTTTGACAATATTTCCTATGCTTATATGAAAGTGTGTTTGACAATATTAAGCTAGTTCTTATGTTCTCGTCTTTTGTATTGGTCGCTGAACATTCATGCAATAGCTTTTTTTTGTCATGGATCAGTTTAGTTCCAGCGTCTAATACAGCGGAATGTTTTTGATTAGATTAACATTTTTAGTCGGAGCTATGAATTGGAATAGGGTTTTAAAAGGTCAAAGCAAGCCAAAAAAATTGAACAAATTGTCCATTGCTTAAAACCTAAATTACATTTTAAAGCCACATCCAAAGAACAGCTTATTTCTAAATAGAGCACATATAGAGGTTTTTTTAATACAAAATAGCAATTAGTCTTAAAAAGCAAAATAAAGAAGACAGCTGCTACAGAGCCACAAGAACAGGTTATTTCTAAATAGAGAACATATACAGGATAATTCTAAATTGAGCACATATACTGGATAATTCTAAACTGAGCACATATACAGGATAATTCTAAACCGAGCACATATACAAGCTATTTGGAAACAAAATCGCAACTAGTCTTCAAAAATAAAATAAATAAGAGCACATGTACAGGTTATTTAAAACAAAATAGCAACTAGTCTTCAAAAATAAAATAAATAAGAGCACATGTACAGGTTATTTAAAACAAAATAGCAAAAATAAGTACTAGTCATAAAAAACAAAATAATGATGACAGCTGCTACAGAGATCCATGACAAGTATATTCACTTTCATTTTTAAGTCGGTTAAGGCATGGTTGTAAATTCTGAGTTATACAAATCCTAAATTCTCTGGACTTTGTTTGAAGTGCAAACTTGTTATGTAGTCGATGAATTTCGAGTGTAAAGTGCTTATAGTATTGAGAAGGAAAATTTACTGGTTCTTTTTCTAGATTAAATGGAGACTGCAGTTGATACGGTATTTTGAAAATTGAATGTTAAGCTAGCAAATTAAATGCAGAGGAACAATACCTAGCTTCTTAATCGAAGAATGACGTTAAGTGGACGACATTTTGAAATGCCTTGAAATGGTGCCTCTCCATCAGTGTACTTGGTTGGGTTTCTGTTGGATTACCGTCTTGTTAGAGGACAAGTTTGGGGTCTGGGATTGGGATGGATTGGGATTGGGATTTAATCCGTCTTCTACTACGTTTGTTATTTCAGTCTTTAGGGTTTTAGGGTTCTGTTATATAATATTATTTGATATTAGAGTTTGTTGTCCAAGCATTAATGGGGAAATACAAACAAATGTTCAAGGTAGGAAAGCATGTGGATTGAGCATCCCAGCAGAAAAAGTATTGTACTAGAACATTTATGTCTGAAGTACTATATCAAACATTTTAATCCCACACATGATCATATTACAAAAGAAAACTACATAGGAATAGAAATAAAATGGAAAACAAAAATGTTAACTCTTCAAATACAAATTAATTTGCACCAGCTTTGATAAACTCGAAGGTGGACGATATCTAAAGAAGAATGGGCAGACAAAAGATGTAGCTATTGCACTCAAGATGAGGTGGAGATAGAATGACACTACGTAAAGGGCTCAACCTACAAGGATATTTGGATCAATTACATTGATATCAAACATTTTAATCCCACACATGATCATATTACAAAAGAAAACTACATAGGAATAGAAATAAAATGGAAAACAAAAATGTTAACTCTTCAAATACAAATTAATTTGCACCAGCTTTGATAAACTCGAAGGTGGACGATATCTAAAGAAGAATGGGCAGACAAAAGATGTAGCTATTGCACTCAAGATGAGGTGGAGATAGAATGACACTACATAAAGGGCTCAACCTACAAGGATATTTGGATCAATTACATTGATATCAAACATTTTAATCCCACACATGATCATATTACAAAAGAAAACTACATAGGAATAGAAATAAAATGGAAAACAAAAATGTTAACTCTTCAAATACAAGTTAATTTGCACCAGCTTTGATAAACTCGAAGGTGGACGATATCTAAAGAAGAATGGGCAGACAAAAGATGTAGCTATTGCACTCAAGATGAGGTGGAGATAGAATGACACTACATAGAGGGCTCAACCTACAAGGATATTTGGATCAATTACATTGATATGTTAAATGTTAACATCTTGAGTAAGTTGTTTGAAGAAGAAAAGATTAGAAAGGTTGCAGATTTCCTAACCAAGATAAATAGCAAAGATGCAAGTTGTATAAGGAAAAAGAGATCTAGTGTTGGGAGCCCTCTATTTTGGGCTTTTCTTACTTGTTTTTGTTTGTTGGCTATTTGTAGGTGTTACTTCTAAAATTCATTTAGTGTTGTCATTAGTGAAGATAAGATCATGTCGATATGAGTGAACAAGTCAGTCGGTGAAAGGAAAGTTAGTAAGACAAGGTAAAACAATACCGAGCATAAAGTAATGCATATACCCAACAATGTATACCGAGCATAATGGACATCGAACAAGTAAACTTAACTGAGTACAATGGTTACCGAACATGAAGAATATCGAGCGAGTATGTTAACTGAGAAAATGAATTACCGAGCAGGAACAATATGTTATTAGGAAAGACAACCGAGTGATACAGGATGTATATAAAAGTTTGATCAGATTCTACCAAGCAAGAAAACAGTTTACGAAGATTGAGGTAAATGTTAGGTAAAATTTATTGGGAATAAAACATGATTGTAAATGATCCCAAGGCATAGATTGAACTAATGAGAATAATGTAGACATTCCTTGTAAAAAGGAAATGAATATGGATCGTTGATCTATTTGTTCAAGATTTCTAGAAGGATCTAAACCCTAATTAGGTCAAGTAATTAGGAAGCTACAAAATTACTACATAAGGATGAAAGAAGAAAGAGACGGAGAGGATATAGTGAAGCAAAAAAATCAAAGTAGAGAATAAGCAGTTAAGGCTGTCGAGCAAAGGAAGTGAAAGATTTTGGTGAAATCAGGCAGAGGAAAATAATGATACTTCAAAGAGCACAAAGGATCTGATTTAGCATACATGTAGATGCATTATTATAGATCAGTTATTATTGGAATACATTATTGTTTTTGTATTCTCTTATCCCACTTATTGGGAAGGCTTTTGCAAGCTTTTTATTGTAAATCTCTTAACAGAGTGCACACTTAATTAGTGTTGCAAAATTCTTTAACTAGGTAAATTTTAGCAGGTCTTATTTTGTATTACTCCTAACAGGGTAAAATCACCAAAAGTGATATTTTGTATGCTCTAACCGAGCAACCTTTATGCTGCAGTAGTGAAGGATTGTGGGTGTCATTCCCATCGCAGTTTTCCCCTCTAACCAAGGGTTTCTACATAGCCAAAATCTTGTGTTAAATGTGTTATGTGTGATGGATGAATGAGTTTACTTTAAATTATTTACATTCAACAAATAGTTTGTTAAGTATTATGCATGCACTGATAAAGGGGATAAAATAGTTATTGAAGGTTAAAAGTTTTATAAGGTTTTGATTCACCCCCCTCTTAGCACCTTAACTTTCCAACAAATGGTATTAGAGCCAGGTCTCTTATTTAGAAGTCTAACCACTTGAGAGGAAAGATCCGAAAAGATGGAAAGCTATAGGTATGAAAAGGTAATTGAGAATATGAACATGGAACTGAAATTTGCAAATGATCATATTGATGAACTAAGAAGAAAGTTGAAGCATTCACTAAACAAGAGAAAGGAGTTAGCCCATCGACTGAAAGATACTCAAGAACTTGAAGAACAATCAGAGAGAAGTTTGTATGATGAATCTGAGGCTGCTATATCAGATCTAATTGAAAAGAACAAAAGCCTAACCAAGCAGGTAAAATCATTGAAGAGGGAACACGAAGCTCAATCGGTAAGAATGTGTGAAGTCCTGGAACAAAAGAGAAAAGCTAAAGATGATAAGAAGGATAGGAGATGAGAAAAGACAAATGAGTGCAAGGCTGGATGAGAAAGATATGGAAATACAAAGGTTGACACAAAATCACTATAACATGACAGATCAATAAATTGGTGTTAATTAGGAGATTGCAAGGAAAGTTGAAGAGATTGTGTAATGAACCCTTTTTACCCCTAGACCGAAATTCCATCAGTTAGGCATAAATTAGGGAATCATCGAACAATTAACAACATATAACCATCACTATCATTAAAGTTAGAGGAAACTATTGAGTGATAAGCTAATGAACGTAGTCATATAGAAGATCTCTTCATATAGGGCACATGAATCTTTCTCCTTCCCTTACTATGATCATCATAAGATGGAAGACTTACAGTGCCAAAGGGCGCGTGAAACAGACTACAAGCGGCTCCTTTTAGGATATCCGTCATGTGCCCGAAATTACTGCGCCTCTCCCTCCACAAACTCCCTATCCTAAGATATCGTAGTATGAGACGAGATATATCCCTATGTACTATAATTAGAGTAATCTAGATCATATTCCTAAATCATTATTATTTCCATATATATATAAGATTCATATATCAGTATATATCATTTAAGATTTATATATCTATCTATATATAAATATATATATTTCAGATATACATTTGATATCCATATAATTCTCATGTAACTCAAATATTATCTTATATATTCTAGATATTCTATTATCTAGATAGTTCATATATATGTGATTCAATATTATTAATATATATCTAAATATAATATATATATATATATATATATATATATATATATATATATATATATATATATATATATATATATATATATGATAACCGATATATATATAATCCCATTTCATCTTAATGTTAATATATAGATATATACATGCGTTGATTTCTATATTGTAATGTTACTCTATAAACTACTTGTTATAAATATGTGAGACCTCTAGTGGTATGTGTTTCGCAATAGCTTTCATAATAGCACACTCTAACTGTCACAACGTGCTTGTCATTAGACTGATATAGACATATTGTTTCTGATATCTTCTTTTGGTTGCATGCTAGATATAATCCATTAAACTCCCCCATTATATCCTTAATCGAACAGAATCAATAAATTAACAAATGCTGGCCTGATTCCATTGTATATTGATATATTATATTTATGTGACCTATATATAAGTTTCTCTCTATTTTATCTTTCATTCCATGACTATTCATTTTTTTCTTGGAATATATTTATTTATTTTCTTCTCTTGAGTTCCTCCTACATTTCCTCCTTATTTTTCTCCTTTATTTTCTCCTTCATTTTCTCCTATATTTTCTCCTATATTTTCTCCTTCAATTTCTCCTCTATTATTTTCTCCCAAGTTTTCCAAATTCCTTCTTAATATTTCTTCCTTTTTCCCTCCGTGATATAATGTCTTTTCCCACTCAATATATATATAAATATGAATAGTCACATCTTTTGAAATATAGTATTACTATTAATAATTTACATTTGATTATTATAAAACTCTTTACGGGTGGTATTATTATTAATAGGCTTCTTTAATACTATTCATAGATTAATATTATATGTAGATTAGTATTATTAACTATTATATTGATTAAATTAATAGTTGATTATTAATTGATTAATATAATAATATTATTACTTAGATATTATCAATAAGGGAAATTAATATTATCTGAGTAATATTACTATATTCACAATATTTAACAATATCAATATCATTATCTCAATAATATATTATTATATATTATATTAATATTTTAATAATATATTATTAATAGTATATTTACTATTATTACTTTATTAACATTTGAGTTATGATTATTTTCTTTAACTTATTATTTTATATTATAATATTTTACTTCTATGATTGTTATTTATTATTACTAGTTTCTATCCAATAAGGGGTCATGACAGATTGCTGGAATGAGATAATAAAATGAACATCTGAAGAATGAACTGAAAATTGAAAAAGAAACCAATGCAAGGCTGAAGAAATCTGAAGAAAGTATAAGGAAATTGGATGAACAGTTAAGATATCAAAGAAGACTGAGAGATATCAGTGGATTAGGCTTTACCAAAGACTCTATAGCTAAGAAAGGAGAATCATCTAATCAAGCAGAGCAAAAAAATGTGTAAACCACTCCAAAACACAAAAATCCAACATGCTATCACTGTGGAAAACCTGCCCACACAACAAATGTATGCAGTAGCAAGGTCGGTAAGTCATTTACTACTCCTAAATTTGATGGATACTGTTATAATTGCAATAGGTATGGTCATAAAGCATTTGAGTGTAAATCCAAATTTGACGAGTCCAAAGAAAGATAAATTTGATGGCTATTGCTATACATGCAACAAGTATGAACATAAATCACAAGACTGCAGATCACATAAGAAGTACAATTGGATACTGAGTAGACAAGTAAACACTATCAACTGAGATTACAACACAAGGATTACTTGTACAACTTGTGGAAGATATGGTCATATTGCAAAAAACTATAGAAGATTGCACATGAGATGAAATACTGGTACTTGGAAGACACCTGACATGACATGTTCTCATTGTCACAAGGTCGGTCATTTGAGCAAAGACTGTATGTACCGAAAGTATGTACCCAATGATGAAGACTCTAAGGGAAAAAGGTACAGTAAATATTGATGAAATTAGTAATAAGATGAACATAATATGGAGAAGGAAGACTAAAGATATTGGAACATCATCTTGATCAGTCAGTGACACCTCATCCTTTGGATTGGGTGACTCCACAATTACAAACTAAACCATACAGGTAAGTATGGAGAAGACTCTAAGGGAAAAGGTACAGTAAATGTTGATGAAATTCGTAATAAGATGAACATAATATGGAGAAGGAAGACTGAAGATATTGGAACATCATCTCGATCAGTCAGTGACACCTCATCCTTTGGATTGGGTGACTCCACAATTACAAACTAAACCAGACATGTTAAGTATGGAACTGTATTTGAATTTTTTTATTATTATCATACAACAGTTCCTCATAATCATGAATTAATATCCAAATCGGCATATGGAAAGATGCAATAGGATAACACTTACAATTGAAAAAGGTTAGTTTGGTCAGTAAGCTTAACCAAGCAAGTTGGATGGTCGATAAAGAAGTATTGGGTTACCGATCAATGATCGGTGGTCGGTATGACTATTGGTCGATTAGTCGGCTAAAGAGCATTTATTGCACTTCATTGAACCCTAAATGCACTTTTCACTATAAATACAAGGTCAAATACTTCATTTTTCACTTTGCATTCAAAGAGCATAGAAAAGTGACTTGAGCGATTTGAAGCGATTTGAATTTGCATTTGATCTTTGAGCTAAATCAAGTGAATTCGTTAGTAATTTGAGCTATTTGAGCAATCTAGTAAAAGAATTTGAGCGTGCCCAAGCAGTTTAACTATTATCTGACAAAGCCCTAGTTAATCAATTAGAAATGGCATCTACTTCAGTGTAATCCAAGGCACCCAAGGTTGCAAAACCTATCTTGATAAAAAGTATAGATTACAAAGAACCTAACTACAAGTTGTATCTATAAATTGCTGTGAAGATTGATGAGACCAGATCGCTTTCATCTTTGCCTCCGAGGGTTTTACTGGTTCATGACATTAGGTCTTTTATCCATTGCAAGATTGGTGAAATATGTGAGAATGAACTTCAAGATGCATATAATGCACTATATGTGAATGGTCAGTTGAAAGATGAGCACAAGCACCTGGAAATGAAGGGTTTGACCCATGCCCTCCATTTCCCAAAGGTTTTCAAGGATGAATGGATAAGGATTGTTCTTAGCCGAGTGCACAAACAATTAATGTGGCTTGATGGACCTATCAAAATCACTAAGAATGTTGTACATATGGTTACTGGTTATCTGATTGCCGAGAAAGATAAAGGTGTAAGATTGACATCGAAGGCTGAAATAGAAAAGCACATCAAAGAGACATGGGATGGTCGGGGTCTCTGAGTGTCCACAATCAATGATGCGGAGACAAAATTTTCTACATGTGTCATAGCCTACATAATCTATCAATCAAGCAGGCCGAACAATGTATCGTGTGGAGCAATAGATTTGGCATATAAATTGTGAAGAAAGGTTTCAAAGTTGACCTAGCCAAGATACTCTTGAAGCAAATGGAAGACAATATGCATACCATCCAAGTTGCCAAGAAAATTACTTTGAAGTATGGATCGTTATTGGTATGCATCTTTTTCTACTTGCAAAACTTCTTTCCTATAATCGGTGATATTAATTGGAATACAGATAGACCTATTACTTATCAAATTAATGATTATATCAATGGTCTAGGAGATAATTTTGACAAGGTAATGTGTGAATACTTTGAACAATTCAAGACTAGGATGCATCAAAGGTTTAGGATACCTCCTCAACTAGTTGAAGACTAAAAAGAATCAATTTGTTTCCTAGCTGACACATATGCTTGTTTAATCAAAGCCATAGAACCGAGGACATCATGGCTAAAACCGATGGGTTATGAGATAAATATTGGCCAAGCTATTGTAGCCATAGAAAACTTGTTAAAACAACTAGTAGATAGGACTGCAAAAAGATTTGGAAGATTTGAGGAAGCCAAGAATATGATAAGACTTGAAATCCTAGGCCCTAAAATTCAAAAGAAGTCAAGGAAAATGTTAAATACATTAGAAGAGCAATTTGGTGAAGAGAAGGATAGGTTAGTCGAAGAAGAAACCAAGGAAGAAGAATATGAGGAAGTAGAAGTAGAGAAATCCAAACCAAAGAGGGGTAAGAAGAACATAACAGAGGAAAATGCTAGTTCGAAGGCCACTAGGTCAAGGACTAAAGCAACATCAACCCCCACACCACCTACAAAGAAAGGTAGAGGTAAAACTGACATAATTGAGGAGAATCCCCTAAAACAAAAACATATCAGAAGAGGAAATACCCAAAACAAACAACACCCAAAGTGATGAAGAAACAAAGGAATGATGACAGTGAGAACAAAATCAGATAATTAAGATCAATTCCGAGTTGTGAAGAACTTTGTACCAAAAAAAATCGATGAGCATGATGAAGCTCTAAGAGAAAATGGACATTTTGGTTCTATACATATAATAAAATTTCATAAGTTAAGTGATGAGGACAAGTTGAATATTGAAGAAGCAACCATTGATGCTATGTACACATTCAAGATTGTTCTTATGGAACTTGCAAGGAAATTACTTGAGGAGCTATATGAAAGAATCAGTGCAAGATGGAGATATGCACTTGATAGTGAAAGAAAAATAAGGGAAAGATCATAGGTAGTATCAATACCAACTCTATCAACACAAGAAATTGATGAAGCCCTCGTTAATTACAAGATAAGATTTATGATTAAGAAGAGATCCTTGAGCATTCTGACATGCAAAGCCCAAGATGTTGAAGATGAAACAAATAAAGAATGGAAGAAAATATTCCAAATTTATGAACTTGAGAAAGTGGAAATTTCAAATATCGAGCTGCCTACCGATGCACAGGTAAAGAATTTGGAAACAAACCCCGAGGATACTATAAATATAGTAATTGATGATATTCCTCGTATGATTAGTACTACAGATGAAGAGATCATTATTGAAGACATCACTGAAAATGATCCGGATGAAAATGTTAATATGGATCAAGATGTCATAGACACCACCGAGGAACACATTGAAGAGACATCAGTTTTTGAGCTTGAAATTGCTCGACTGATGAAAGATGCAACAATTTTGGAGCAAGTACATGCATATCCGACTCCTACATTGAAGTTCCACTTGAACCAATTGATACTATTGATACTAATGTTCCTACAAATGCTGAGGAAATGGTTAAGGACATCGAAAAGAAAGAAGAAACAGATAAGGGTAATGCATTCAAAGCCACCGAGCAAGGCCAAGAGACCACAATTACATAAAAAGTAGATACTTTTGCTAGAAGTATGCAAACATATACACAAGAAAAGGAAAATGAAAAAGAAACTAAAAAGGAAGGTGAGAAAGAAAAGGTTGAAGAACCTACCAGACAACATACTGAGGCCCCATTGCCTCCAACCATGTCACCTAGTGAAAGTGCACTTAGCTCTCATAGCAAGAAGAAGAAGAAAAGAAAAAAAGAAAGAAGACATCATTGGATGAAGAAATAGTGATACTCATTTGTGATCCAACAAAAATGAATCATGATGAAATGATGAAGTATGGTGAATTGTTGAAAAGAAAAGCAGCACAGGATAAACTGAAACAAAAAAGGAAACAACATAAAGTACTATCAAATGTAAAAGACATCCTACTACAAATAGCACCCGAGACTCCAATTAATGAGAATGCATCCATAATTGATCAGTTAGTCTCACTTGTTAGATGAGTAAATGAATTTGATATTGATGTTGAGGAGGGAATGCTAAAGATAGCCGAGCAGAGAGCTGAAGAAAGGTTAGTTGAAAAAATGATGCAAAAGATTGTAGAACAAAAGGTTGCACTCTCTATTATTTCTACCAAGTTGGAAGACACAATCAAGGTCATAATTTAACTATTCCAATGACTTTGCAATGTTTCTCATTTTACACAACATATCCTAGATAAGCTAAAGAAGATAGATGAAGATCTTAAGGACAATGCAAATAAGTTGATGGATGACCCTCAAACATTTCAAGCACATTATTCCAAGGTCAAGTATTTTATGAGCCTTCAACAGGATTTGAAGAAGGAAGAGGAACAAATTAGAGCACAAATACTTGAGCTACAGGCTCAAATCATTCCTCATTTGGAAGTTATTCAAGTAAATATAAAGAAAGCAAAGGAGCTCATTGCCACATCTGAGATGTCAGTTATGGATCATATGGAAGATCTATCATCACAACTGCAAGCTCAACTTTCAACACTAGAAGCACTACAAGAAACATGGAAAACAACATATGATAGTGCAAAATCTACCTTCAAAGAACTTTTTGATAAACTGTACATATTCTTTGTACATTACAATTTTGTTTTTGGCATTATTTTAAAAAAAGGGGGATAGTAGAATATATAGACAGGGGATAGTCAAAAGGGAGATAGTATATAGTTCACTATGTACATATATATGGGAGATATAAGGGAGATTTTGAAATAGGAGAAGTATATATTAAAGGGGATTTATTATTGAGTTAGCATATATTAGAGATATCCAAAATTTGACTTATAAAAGTTTTTGTCACTAATGCCAAAGAGGGAGAATGTTACTTCTAAAATTAATTTAGTGTTGTCATTAGTGAAGATAAGATCATGTTGATATGAGTGAACAAGTCAGTTGATGAAAGGAAAGTTAGTCGGTAAGACAAGACAGAACAATACCAAGCATAAAGAAATGCATATACCCAACAATGTATATCGAGTAGAATATACATCAAACAAGTAAACTTAATCGAGTACAATGGTTACCGAACAAGAAGAATACCGAGCGAGTATGTTAACCGAGAAAAATAAATTACCGAGTAGGAACAATATGTTAACTGAGCAGATCAAGAAAGACAACTAAGTGATACCAGATGTATATAAAAGTTTGATCAGATTCTACCGAGCAAGAAAATAGTTTACAAAGATTGAGGTAAATGTTAGGTAATATTTATTGGGAATAAAACATGATTGTAAATAATCCCAAGGCACAAATTGAACCAATGAGAATAATGTAGGTATTTCTTAGAAAAAGGAAATGAATATGGATCGTTGATCTATTTGATCGGGATTTCTAGAAGGATCTAAACCCTAATTAGGTCAAGTAATTAGGAAGCTACAAATTTACTACATAAGGATGAAAGAAGAAAGAGAGAGAGAGAGAGAGGATATAGTGAAGCAGAGAAATCAGAGCAGAGAATAAGAAGTTAAGGCTATCGAGCAAAGGAAGTGAAAGAATTTGGTGAAATAAGGGAGAGGAAGATAATGATACTGCAAAGAGCATAAAGGATTTGATTTAGCATACAGGTAGATGCATTATTACAGATCAATTATTACTGGAATACATTATTGTTTTTGTATTCTGTTATCCCACTTATTGGGAAGGCTTTGACAATATTTTTATTGTAAATCTCTTAACAAAGTGCACACTTAATGAGTGTTACAAAATCCTTTAACTAGGTAGACTTTAGCAAGTCTTATTTTGTATTACTCCTAACAGGGTAAAATCACTAGAAGTGATTTTTTGTATACTCTAACCGAGCAAATTTTATGTTGTGGTAGTGAAGGATTGTGGGTGTCATCCCCACTGCAATTTTCCCCTCTAACCAAGGGTTTTTGTGCAACCAAAATCTTGTGTCAAATGTGTTATGTGTGATGGATGAATGCATTTACTTTACTTTATTTACATTAACAAACAGTTTGTTAAGTATTATGCATGCAAGGATAAAGGGGATAAAATAGTTATTGAAGGTTAAACATTTTATAAGGTTTTGATTCACTTCCCTCTCAACACCTTAACTTTCCAACAGTGGGTCCCATAGGATGTTTGGCCTCATGGACGTTAATTAAAGCTTTCATTTATTCATTCATTGTGTGCCTTTTGTGAGGTTTGGGGATCAATGTATTTATAAATATCTTGTCATGTGGTTGTACACTTGAATCATGAGAGATAACATGTACAAATCAACCTTTGGAAAATTGAACAATATTGAGAACAATAGACAATTATTTAAGAAGCAAAATTATTGCTTCTTAAATTTTCTATTATATTGATTAAAAATGACTTGTATGATGATTAATATAAATGCATTGAATATCTTTAATAAAATAATATATACAAAAATGTTTAAAATATTCGATGATAAACTAAGGAGCGGTAGCCTCCTTAAATAAGAGATTTGAAAGATCTTTCTATAATGAAAAAGATTGACAACTCATACAAGTGAAAGATAAGAGCTTAATTGGGCAATAAAAGAAAGTTTTTTGAAATTATTCTAATATCATAATTGACCATTATGAACCATATATAATAATATTATTTTAATACTCTTTCTTAATGGTCAATCTACTAATTGCACCAAGTTTGTCTTGAAATTTGACAAATTTGTTTGGACTCAAGGAATTTGTAAGAATGTTTGCAGTTTGATCCTTAGTTGGAACATACTGCAACATCACATATTCATTTCTATAAGTTTCTGAATAAAATGACAAAGAAGTTCCAGATGTTTATTTTCTCGTGGAAGACTTAACAACCCTTGGTTATCACAAACAAGGGATAAAGGCCCCGCTTAAGAAATTTTCATGTCATATATCTTATGGAGCTAGATTTCCTTATATGTTATTTTGGTAGTTCCCTAATGCTCAAATTCTATCAAGGAAAGAGCTACTGCTCTTTGCTGCTTATTGGTCCATGTGGTTGCACCATATCAAGATTGAAAACATATCCAAAAGTAGAATTTTTGTCATCAACAAAATTTACACCATTCAAATCTATGAACCCAACCAGACTAGGATCTTTTGTTCTATTATACAAAATGTCAAAGTCAGGTATCCCTTTCACATATTATAGAACCTACTTCACTACAACTCAATGTTCAGCCTATGGGGTTGTCATGAAACAATAGATGTAACTCCCAACATAACTCAAATCAAATCTAGAGGCTATAAGGCAGATAAGGTTGTCCACTAGTTGTCTGAAAGTTGACTCATTGATCACCTTTGAATTTGATTTGGCTGAAAGTTTCAACCCTTTCTCTATAGGTGTAGACAAGATTTTACAATGTGTCATTTTGAACTTGTCTAGCAAACTTATAGCATATTGAGACCAAGAAATGAAAATACCACCACCTATTTGCTAAACCTCCACACAGACAATAATGCAGAAGGCTTAAATCTGTCATACCAAAATCCTAACACAAATTCCATTTGATTAATCAAGCAAATGTGCCCCACACCCTGTAATGATAATATCATCCACATAAATGACAAGAAGAATAATATCATTACCTATGATTTTGACATATAAATTGGGATTTGGAGGACATCTCTGAAAGCCTTGTTCATCCAAATACTTATCATTTTTTATGTACCATGCCTTGGGTGCCTGTTTTAGGCCATAAAGAGCCTTCATTAGCTAGTATACCCGATTCTCTTTTCTTGCAATCTTAAAACCTTGAGGTTGTGTCATGTACTCTTCTTCCTTTGAATCCCCATTGAGGAAGACACTCTTCATGTTCATTTGATGGGCTGTCCAACCAAATTGTGCTGCCATGGCTAGAACTAGACAGATAGTATTCATTTTTGATGTAGGAGCAAAGTTCTTCTCATACTCTATTCCATCTCTTTGCGAGAATCCTTTAGCCACCAACTGTGCTTTGTATTTGTCAAGTGTTCTACCAGACTTTTACTTGAATTTATACATCCATTTATAGCTAATTGGTTTCTTCCTTGGTGGAAGATTTGAAAGAATCTAAGTATCATTTTTCAAAAGACTTTGATGTTTAGATTTCATAGCCATTTCCCATTGAGGTTTACCTATTGCCTCTAAATAATCTTGGGGCTAATAAACACTCAAAATGTTAGCCATAAGAGTAGAGTTAAGTATATTATGCTTACTCTTACCTTTGGATGATTGACCCTTAGCTAATTCATCATCTTGAACATCATGAGTGATTTTTTCCCACCACTTAGGGTGAAGTGTAGAAACACCTTCATACAAATAGTGTGGTCACCATGACTAGGTTGCATTGAGCTATATCATTTGGATGCTAATTGAGGTTTTATTAAAGAAAGTCTTCTAATACTGATACTTGCCAAGGAGATTCACAAGTTTAGAATCATCAAAATCCCCCTCTCAGGTGTAGATAATGGAAGGTGAACACCCAAATATGTAGCCCTTAGAGGTTGACTTGCATGACTATTAATGTTAGAAAAAGATGAAAAGCCCTACCCTCTTCATCAATTACTAAATCCCCGATAAATATTAGGTGATTAGTGCCCACATCAATCAACCTATTGGATTTATGATTGTCATTGTACCCTGTAAGCATTAACTTTTGACTTTTGGAGTCAAGTTTGGTTCTCTTAGTGTCCAGAATAAAAGCATATGCAGTAGAACTAAAAACCTTAAGGTGGCTAATTCATGGTTTCCTCCTAGACCATATGCTTCCTCCAAGATCTTCCTCTTGACTACTCATGTTGAAAACTTGTTAAGAAGGTACATTGCAGTGTAAAAAACTTTAACCAAAAACTTCTTAAGAAGATTCCTATTCCCCAACAAACATCGAGCCATTTATATGATAGTACAATTCCTCCTCTCAACTACACCATTCTATTGAGGGATATAGGGTATTGTAAATTAACATTTAATATTGTATTTAGAATATAAGTAAGTAAATTCATTTGAAAAAAAATCACCCCCTTTATCAGATCCAAGAGTGATGATTGGACATCTTAACTCTTTTCTGCCAGGGATTTAACATTTGAAATTCATTAAACACTTTTGATATTGCCTTAAGGAAAAACACCACATTTTCTATTGAAATTATCTACAAACAAAAGAGAATACCTAGTGCTAGTGACCAATGCAGTATTCTCCATAGACATTTACATGGACTAGTTGAAGGACCTTTGATGCTCTCCAATCTTGTCCTCCTGGAAGCATATTTCTATGCTACTTCCCTTCTTGGAAAGCTATGCAAACATTTTTTCTTGCTGCTGAATTTTAGGTAAGTATTCTACCATATTTTTTTTGATCCAAACGAGATAGATATGATAGGTTTAGCTTCCCATAATGCTAATGCCAAAGAGTATTGATAAAAGATGAACTCTTTGTAGCTAATGCATATTTATGAACCTCTCTTGTGTCAACAAACTAATACAACCCATGATCTTCCATGCCAACTGCTATGGGTTTCTTGGATTCCTTGGCAATGTTATGACACTTATGTGCATTGGATCTTTCTACGAAATAATCATAGGACTATGGTAAGATTTTTAGTTTTATGGAAGCAACATATTCTTCTTCCATCTTGTGACAGATCTCTTCCAATTGATCATGGATGTTTTTTATTTTCATCAAATGATCCTACAAAGACATTTTCTCATCCACATGATCAAGAACATATTTTTAAGGGAAAAAACCTTACCTTTATTTGATGTTTCGTGCAGTGATTTAAAATGAGTCCAAATTTTTGCACAAGTCTTACCTGAGGAAACCTCCAAAAGCATTTGATTTGTGACAATAAAATTGATGAGCATAACAAATTCTCTATTATGCTGATTGAATTTGTCCTAGTCTTTACTAGTAGTTATTGGACGAGTGGTCATACCAAGGACAATGTGGTCAAGGAACTTGTCATCAAAGATTGTGTGCATTTGTTATTTCCAGGTGTTATAACGTTTTGCATTGAGCCTCTAGTTGCCTTCCAACATGATGTTGGACAATGAAGCCAACCCTCCCACTATTGTAAGTCTTAGAAAATGAGGTAAATTGCAACTTTGACTAAAATTTTTAAGAAATCTTTTTGAAAATCCAAACACCATTGGTTTTTATTGTTAAAATTTTTTATAGAGGCTGAAATCCATGATTTTATGTAAAAAAGTAAAAAACAATTCCTGCAAAAGGGAACAAACCCAAGTCTGAAACACCAGGCCTATGCACTAAGAAACCCTTGCAGATTTAAAAAAATTGTAGAAAAATCTCATGCATCCTAGATGGAAATGGATTTGTGTGGCATGAAAACCCTACTTGCCACTTTGCAAACAAAGAATAGTCATGCCGCATCCTGAAAAAAAAAACCCCCACAATTTTAATGAAAACTTGTTTTAAAATCTTGTTGTGCCCTATTTTAGTGATAAAAATATATGATTTTTAGAGCACAATGGTGCGATGAACTTGTATAAAAGAGGTATGTTTTTTTAACAATTGAAAGAAATTATGACTTGCAGACAAAACCCATAATTTTCAGCAAGAAATAGGTCACAAATTAGTGAAAGAGAAGAAACAAGACTGTTTCCTTGTAAAAATTTCATGACTTGATTGAAATAAACTACAATTTGGAGGTTTAAAGAAACCCATAATTTTTATTATAAAAGATAGCTCAAAATAGAACTACAATTTTAATTTAAAAAATCACTCAAAAACATTTCATCCAATTTCGTATGACAATCTTAAAAAAAAAGCTCTATTTACATGTGTGCAATTTATCATTGCCAGAATTAACACACTTTCCAATTCGAAGGTTTTATAAATCTCTACTATACCATAAAATAATAAATACATAATGATCAAAATATTTGATGATAAACTAAGGAGCGAAAGTGTCTTTAAATAAGAGTTTATAAATATCTTACCATAACATAATAGATTGACAACTTAGAAAACTGAAGGATAAGAGCTTAACTGAAGAAAGTTGCTAAAAGTTATTCTAGTATCATAATTGACCATTATAAATTAAATATAAAAATATTAAATTTTAATGTATAAATGCTAACATATAATATCAACTTGTGCCAAAAATATGTTTAATTGGTGTAGGATAAAATAGTAGGGAAGTTGGTTAAATTTGAATTTTAAATTGAATATGAAGGATCTTGGGACTAATATTGCACCATGTCCGTGGACTTGGTTTGGACTGATATAATAGTTAAATGTAGATGATAGATTTCTATGTAGAAGTAGACACATCACTAGTGTGGTAAGCAACTAGATAAGATACATGTATAGACATTTGCACATATATCAATATGATTAGATTAAATGTCTAAGGATATGTGTAAACAAGTAAAATAACTATTGAAATTAGCAACTATAACATTGTATTACTTATTATATATATTGATGTGCAAATTTCATCATTAGAATTGTTTATATAATTAAAAAATCTATTTTCTAAGATATATATATATATATATATATATATATATATATATATATATATATATATATATATATATATATATATATATATATATATATATATATACCATCTAAATATTTTATATAGATTTGGGTTTTTAAATCTATTTTCTAAGATATATATATATATATATATATATATATATATATATATATATATATATATACCATCTAAATATTTTATATAGATTTGTACAAAAACCCATTAGGCTTTTCGTTATATATATATATGGTTATGCCATAACATATTGGCCTATGATTTATTAGAGTTTCATAGAGTTTCATAGACAATGCACTATTAAGTCCTTATTTGTGAATACAAAGCTACTCATGCAAAATTGATTGATCAACATAAGCATCATTAACAAATTATTATTAAATTGAAATATTGCCAATGGAGAGCGGAAGAAGTGGGAGACACAACAAATCAAACCCTAGGGCTTCTTCATGTCATAGAGGCTCTTCCGTGGTTGTCTCAGATGAAGCTGATTCAGAAGATGAGGCGGATGGTAGTGCAGTGTGCGTAGTTGTATTGGCTGAAGTATGTCTCTACGTGGTGGGACTGTGCTTATAGTCGGTTGGAGGGTTGGAGTATGCTTCAGTCGATGACTCAGTCGTGTTGGCAAGTGGGTTCTCCTCTGTTCCTGCCTGCCCTTGGGACATTGTTTTTCTTGGTTTGGGGGTGATGTATTCTGGTTGGGCTGGGCTCCTGTCCCCCTGCACGTGCTATTCAACCATTTTTGAATTTGTTGGTGTTTGGGGATGCAGAGTCGTATGGCTCCCTCATTTCCCCATGCGGACCTCTACTATGTCGTGTTTTCTATTTTTTATTTTAAGGTGCGGAGACAATATTTTTAGCTATGGTGATTTTGGGTTTAGATCATCTCTGATATGCTCTCTTCTTGTCAGCTTTAGCTTTGTGACCTGCCTTGGTGGGCTTGTTTTGTGGTCTTTAAGACCTCCTTTGGTGAGGAGTTCTGACTACCCATTTGATGGGTTTTTATTCTTTCTGTGGGAGAGTCAGGCAAGTTTCAGGTTGCATGAAGGGCCGTTGTGATTCAATGTTTTATCTTATGCGGTTATAGCCACTAAGATGGCCTCCACTGATGCGTGTTCTGCTTCTTTGTATGGAGGGCCCTTGTACTAGGGTGTTTTTTGTGTCTCCGGCGGTGTTGGTTTTACTGGTCTCTTTGTTTTGCTAGCGAATACAAGTTTAGATTGATTGTTGAGTGTCTTGGTGACCTCATTTTTCTTTAGTTGTTTGGTTTTCATGGTTGTGGCAAGATGGATGCTGAAAGTTTTCAAGGGCCATCTTTGGTCTTTGGCTATTTTTGGTTAAGAGAGTTTTTGGGTTTTGGGGTTTCTCAAACCCTTGGTGGAGTCTAGTGTTTCACTTTGCTAAAGATTTTTGGACTCTTATGGGAACTCTTCCGTCTCCTCCTGTGGAGACTTCTATAAAGGTGAAGCTCCTTTGGTTTTTGAGGCTCCTTCTTGTGGTCTATTAGAGGGTTGGGTGATTTTTGTTGTTGTCTCTTCTACTCTCTATCCCTATTGAGGTGGATCTGTCATCTATGGAGGTAGCTCCTTTGGTTTTTGAGGCTCCTTCTTGTGGTCTATTAGAGGGTTGGGTGATTTTTGTTGTTGTCTCTTCTACTCTCTATCCCTATTGAGGTGGATCTGTCATCTATGGAGGTAGTGAGGTGTTCCGAGGGTGAAACTGACTACAATACAGATAGGCTTTCTCTTGTAGCTGGTTAGTGGAAGGAGGGGTGATTTTAGACGTGGTGTTCATGGATGCATTCTCTCTCCCTCATCACTCCTTTTGAGGTGGGTTCCCTTCCTATGGAGGTGGAGGGGAGTTCTGTTGGGGGTTTGGATTTCCTCTCTTGGAGAATCTTTGGTGCCTATTAATTGATGGTTTGGGGTCCCATATTAAAACCCTATCTTCTAGCTAGATTTATCTTGCTTCTCTTCTTTTTGATGCTAGTTTTTGTTTGGGGACTCTTTCTTGCCTCCTCTATGGTTTTGGGAGCCATTTTAAAACCCAAGGTGATTTTGGGTGCAAACTCTGTACCAAGGATTGGCTTGAGAAGCCCCCCTTCTATCCCCTTTAGTTTCAGCCTGATCTTTGATGAAAATTTATCTGTGGCTATTTATAATGTTGGTTGCGGGAGCCATGATAAAACCCAATATTTTTTTTGGCTTGGGGAGTTGTCAAAACACTATGAATCACCTTGATCTCAAGATGTTTTTTGGCTTTAGGCTGGTTTTTGGCTGCTACTTTGTAAATGTTTCATTAGTTGCAACGTCTCTTCTTTGAGGGGTTCCAAATCCCATTCAAAATCTGATTGTATTGGGTTGCAGGGCCCATTCAAACCTGCTTTTCTCTTAATAAAAAAACAAATTAATGGAAAATTTCATCTTATCCTTTGATTTATGTGTAGTCTTACTAGGATTAATGAATGCTTGAGTAGTTTCTTCCCCATTAGTATATTGGGAGAATTAGTTTTTAATATTATATAGTTCTTATTTTTTAAAATTTTAATATAAAGGGCCTTTAGTATATATGTATTCATTGTAAATTGATTTACAATTGCAATTTGGTTTGAGGGAATTGGTTAATTTTGTCTATAATAAGAGTAATGGAATGTCAAAGTAGACAAGCCATATTTCAAACAACCACCACATTTGTAGGTTGAAGAATATCCGAAGCTGATGATATAGTAGGTAAGTAAATGGGTAAGAAGTGGTTGGGACTCACCAATTTGAGCCAATGGAGCAACAACGGAATGACTCACCAAATTTCTACTATTCAGAGAGAACCAATATCTCAAAAAGATTTGTTATCTTGAGAGGAATCATCAACTAGAATGTTGGAGGGATGAATAGTCATGTAGTCTTCATGGGTTTCCTTCGAACATGTACTAGGCCCTTGCATCTAGAGAGTAAACACTCATCAAACATGCGGCCAATAGTAAAACATTATGAAAGGAAGATCCTCAATTAGTTGAGTCTAAGGTCTATTCCCCACCATTAAAACCATATCCCCTTAAAGGGGATTATATTTATCAATGTCCTTTAGAATAAATGAAAAAAGTAGA
The DNA here is from genome assembly GCA_027943335.1 of Chamaecyparis obtusa. Lineage (NCBI taxonomy): Eukaryota > Viridiplantae > Streptophyta > Pinopsida > Cupressales > Cupressaceae > Chamaecyparis > Chamaecyparis obtusa. The sequence continues at coordinate 57,342 of BSBK01004556.1, forward strand.
GTGAGACATAAAGGAAGTTGTAGAGTTTTCCTTCAATAAATGATCAATAGCGTTTCTTATGGCCTCATATTACATCTTCCTAAAACTAGAGATGATTATTTAAAATATGTATCCATGTATGTCTAACATTGAGAGTTTCAAAAAGGAAGTTGAAGGAAGAGTCCAAGACTTGAACAAGAGAGTGATCTTTCCATATCTACAACTCATTGTGAAGAACCAAACTTATGTCCTTTGAAGAGTCAAAAGACATAATGAGGAACCCCCTAGCACACAAAAAGAGTTTGATCTTTCCAACAACAATAGGCTTCTAATAATGCAAAACCCATTCGTGTAGATCATTAAGAGAAGGCCAAAAATAGTCGAACGTGTAGACTAAACTCCTATGCAAACAAAAATCTCCGCTTTCAAGCACATCTTGTTCACAAGTCACAATTGTGAAAATTTTGACATAAGGTGGGGTCATAATTACTTTATAAAGGGTGAGGAACACCCTCAATACCTATAATGTTTGCATAGGATTGTGATGAATAGAACGTGTAGCTACAATCTTTGCAATACTAGTAGAGTGGGCACTCAAAGAAGCACTTGATGATTGAGGTGAAACCATTCTTAGAAACATCACGTTCCCAAAAAATGGCCTAACCAAGGGTTAGAACAACCTTGTTTGAGTCCACAAGAAGGGTATGATGTCTCATCCTTGTAATTATAACATGTTAGTATATTGAGCATGAGGGGTTTCAAGGTGGGGGTGCCCCCATTGCAAAGTCACGATCTCATGATAGAGATTATGTTGGCTTTTCTCGTCCTAGAAGACAATCAGGTGTTTTATTAGGGCATTGTATTGCAGTTGTACATTGTTGTATTGTGTAATGTCCCACCAGGGAACCCATGAGAAATTGACCTAAAATATGTTGACCTATAATATGTTACTGAGTTTACATAATAATTTTTTTCTTAAGAGTTAACAAACAATAATGAATAACAAAGCGAAAGCAATAATGTAAAGTCAATACACACTCATAATTACAATCTCACTAACAAATTACAAATCTCAAGGGTTCCTTGATGTAGAAACACGTAAATATAATTTAATATATTAATTACAACAATCATATAAATCTTACACACAATGAAACTAAAGTAAATAATCTCATAAAGAATAAACCAATACATCTGAACCCTAAGGTATACATGATAACCCACATCTACTGCACAAGTCGTAGGGTATGTAAATACAATCTAAGTAAAAAGTACAAACATAATAAAAAGGAAGAATAGGAACCAATCTCCAAGGATGAACTTGAATAAGAATCAACCACAACCAAGGATCATCCAACACTGGTACAAGAACGTCAAAGTCTCAAATGGTAAGAGAATCAGTACTTTCCGACCTCGTGGAAACATGTAGTTCTACTCCCACCATGCTGAGGAGATAACATCACACCCCACTCATATAACAATACCAAAATCAATCATCAGGTAGTACTACGCAATGAATCTTGAAAACTTCCTATCTCAAAGGTACAACTCAAAACTCAGAGGTACACATACTAATCTAGAGGAAACCAACACACGTAGGAAACCTAAGATGAAATCAGGGAAGTGTCATCACATATGTCAACCCCTTGGAACGATCTCACTAGACTCCGAATCCCAAGTGTGAACATATGCGAAACCTGAAATCCTCTCATGTAGATAAAGATAACTGATCATGCCAAAACTCATCGTCACTACTAGACGAGCAATCATTTTCTCCCACTTCCATCCTTAGCCTGTACTAATACTCAAGGCATGGGTGAGGAATCCATTATCTTATTAATTCATTTTAAAACCCTATTTAATGTATTATTATCACTTATTAAGTAACTTACTAAAAATACCCAGGTAGCCATTTCTGAGCTTCATTGCCTCCAAAGAAAGCCACTTCCCCTTTAACACCTAGATAACATATCCTAAGCTCATAAATCTCAAAACATCTCATAGATCATCGTGAATCATAAAAGTAAGGATTTGGTTCCAAAATCTCACAGGAACACACATAACCAACTTTCATCACATATACATCATAAAAAAATCAAGAGCTTCCATAAGGTTGGGTTATTACAAAATTGAACATCCATACAAGTATGCAAGAAGAACAAACATAAAACAGATCCCTAACCCTGCCTCTAATAACAATCCTAAAAATGATAATATAAAAGATTCCCTCTTAACCCATAATTACAGAAGGAAAACAATCATAAGAATTTAATAATAATAAACTAATTTGTAAAATACCATTACATAAATTAATTTATTAAAATAATCACTAACACAACTATAATCATATTCCTAAATTAAATTCTTCTTTATACATGAAAAATCAATTTATACAAAGAATTAAATAAATTAATTTCAAATCCATAATTTCTAAACTCATATAATTACAAAAATATTGAATCTTAAACAACTTAAAATAAAAATTAATAAATATTAATATAACATTCATTATCAACAGTTAATAATAAACTTACTAAAGTAAAATTAATTTAATTTTTTTTATAAAATAAAATTTAATATTTTTTTTTAATTAAATAAAATTTATTAAAAAAAAACATCATTAAATTTATTATCAACAGGTTGTCGTCCGACAATGCGGTAGCCGTGATGTCGCCGACAACAACTTAAAATAATTACAAAAATATTGAATCTTAAATAACTTAAAATAAAAATTAATAAATATTAATATTACTATTAATTAATATTAAAATTCATTATCAATAGTTAATAATAAACTTACTAAAGTAAAAATAATTTAATTTTTTTAATAAAATAAAATTTATTAAAAAAAACATCATTAAAAGCAATTGCGCGCACGCGCGCGCGTGTGTGTGTGTGTGTGTGGGGGGGGTGACAGTCACTCCCACCCATGGTTGCCCCGACTGGCGGTAGTCATAGGCTATTGTCCGACAACTCTATTGCCATGCAGTAGCCGTGCTGCCACCAACAGTTCTGCTGTCGTGCGGTAGCACTACTACTGCCGACAACTTGTTGCCATTGGGGTTGGGTGGATCCCACCCACCCCCAAACACATGCAAAATTATTTTTGTTTAATATTTTTTTTTCTATTAAATAAATAGTAAGCATATATATATATATATATATATATATATATATATATATATATATATATATATATATATATATATATATATATATATATATATATATATATATATATATATATATATATATATATTGGTCAGTAATCGCTTTTGACTAGAGCTTTGAACTAGTGGGGTCACAATGGGGGACCCCATCCTTGTGGTTGTAACCTGAAGATTAGATCGCTAATACATGGTTGGTATTCGATGTGGTATTTGGTCATCCATTGAGCCAACACCATATAAGGGATCTCCGTGTATCCATCTTCCACCATCTTACCTCTTCCTCCGCTACACCATCTATCCATCTTAACACCCCGGTTAACGCACCCACCATATATGTCCCCATATGATGTCACCCTTATCACTCCACACTCCTTATCACTTCGAGCTCACCTGCAACAACCTTATCACTCCACAACCCTTATCCCTCCAAATCACCTTCTTATCACTCCACGAGTTGAGCCCTCCCTTATCACTCCATGTCACCCAACAACTCCTTATAACTCCTCCCACGTCTATGTCCTTATCTCTCCATGTGATTTAGCTATCAAACTCCTTATCCCTCAATGACTAGTCAACGAGAAACATCTTATAACTCCCTTCAGTTCAACCCTAACATCCACTTAACATCTTATCACCCTGTTCAATGTGTGCACACCTTATCCCTCCAATTAGGGAAACACCTTATATCTCCCTTGTCACCTTATGACTCCCCTGCATTCAACGCCAGCTATAATGCACCGTCCATCGTCTAGTCAACATCTACGGTGGCAGTGTCATCAACCTGCTCCATCCTGCGGGTGTAACAACCAGCGTGCAACAAGTCTCCCAACGTCCGTGGGAACCTAAACCATCATCTTGGTCAAACCGCCAACAACTTCCGCAATAGTAACCTCGTCCATCAATGTCCTTGAGCACGCCAAACACCTTTGGGGATTTGAACTCGTGATGCCCCTATCACCAAGGGATCACAACTACCGTTGCGTTGTGGGCTCATGCCCTAAGCATATAATATACACACACACACACACACACATATACATATGTATATATGTATATATATACACATATACATATATACATATGTATATATATCTATATATATATATATACATATATAGATATATATACATATGTATATATGTATATGTGTATATATATACATATATACATATGTATATATATACATATATACATATGTATATATATCTATATATGTATATATATATGTGTATATATAGACACACACACACACACACACACACACACACACATATATATATATGTATATGCAACTCATAAATGCAAGTCTATGATGTTTGATGGAGCCTTTATAGTGTTGATGTTGAGTGGCCATGGCTGTTTACTAAAAATACAAAAAGTGTGGTAGAGTGACTTTATATTTTGGATGGTCCTAGTCAAATACAAGATGAGTTAATATATTCATTATTATTTATAAAACTATCTAGAATATGTATCACGAATGAAGTATTTTATTATCCATGTTCCTATAGTTTGCCACAATTTTGGGAGGCTTGTTGAATAATATGCTTTTTTTCTTTCCCTTATTGTTAAAAATTCTCACTTTTAGTTCTCCTTGTGTAATTTTCTTGAATTGATTAGAACAAGTAGTTTTTTTAGTGAACTTAGAGTAAGTAGTTTTGAGATGATAGACTTTCTCACCTTCACCTAACAATCTAGAGATGACATTGCTAATGGAAAAGGAAATACAAATGTTAAAGCATCTCATAGTGGTATGACCATTTTTGATGGTTACTAATAAAACCTCCATAATCTCCTCATGAAAACCCTCAAAATCTTTTGTAAAGGCCAACCAACCTACATGTCTTATATTTCAACCATTTCTTGGTTGAGGAGGACCTTTTGAATAAATGTGGTAGATTGACTTTATATTTTGGATGGTCCTAGCTGTCAAATATAAGATGAGTTAATATATTCATTATTATTTATAAAACTATCTAGAATGTGTATCACGAATGAAGTATTTTATTATCCATGTTGCTATAGTTTGCTACAATTTTAGGAGGCTTTGTTGAATAATATGTTTTTTGTTTTCCCTTATTCATAAAAATTCTCACTTTTGGTACTCCTCGCTTAATTTTCTTGAATTGATTAGAATAAGTAGTTTTTTAGTGAACTTAGAATTAGTAGTTTTAAAATGATATAATTTCTCACCTTCATCTAACAGTCTAGAGATGACATTGTTGATGGAAAAGGAAATACAAATGTTAAAGAATCTCATAGTGGTATGACCATTTTGATGGTTACTAATAGAACCTCCATAATCTCTTCATGAAATCCCTCAAAATCCTTTATAAAGGCCAACCAAACTACATGTCTTATATTTCAACCATTTCTTGGTTGAGGAGGACTTTTTTTTTGTTGAAAGTTCAACTTTGGCTAAGATCTAAGGTCTGAGGGGTATCCATTCTACCAAAATCCACCCGGGGCATGATCCTGACCTCATCCCTTATGGTGTCAGAGCCTTTTCACTTAGCAAGACTTGATCCCTAGTGGGATCATTGAAAACCAAACAACTTCACCAGTAGACCAAGGGCCCATTGACCTTTTGAATAGAGGTTAATTTTGGCTTATTATTCACCCCAAATTATGAGCTATAATTAACATAGATAGATGTTTCTAAATGCAACATGATTGATAAGCTTATAACATTGGTTTTTTTGAATGTAGGAGATTTATAAGATTGCCAAATTAATAATTATCTCATTGAATTTTTTAATGTATCATTGAAAATGGAAGCACTTTCATTTAGGACTGGTTTATCCCTCTGAGTAAGTGGTTTGGGGTCATGTCAAATGCCTTGAATAGGTCTCTGACTTGTTTCTGGCTTTTTCCCCTGTTCTGCCCCATTTTCCACTTCTTTTCTGCATAATTCTGGCATCTTGAATTGTAACTCTAAGATTCTTGACCTCCGGGTCAAGGTCGACCTCGACCCAAGGTTGACCTCAACCTCGACCCAAGGTCCAAATTTTAAAATCCTAAAGTTTCTGGATGTCAGGTTTCAGAAAGATTTATTTCCCTCTTTCGGGTCGGCTGTTTCGGGCTTCAGAAAGGTAAAATCTCAAATTATATTTAATTTAGGTCCATTTCTAGGGGTAAAGGTTTAAATGGGAATTTAATTCTCCTATGTAGGACTCTCTAGAAGTTTGTGCCCTAGACTAGTATAAAATGAAGCATTCCTCTCTCATTTCAATCCATGTCAAGTAAGCACTCAATCTTTCAATCATCAATCAAGTGTGCAATCCATATCTCAAGCATTATCAAGCAAGCACTCTCAATCAAGGAAGCATTCAATCATCTACATTCAAGAATTCAAGTTCTCCATTGAAGATCAAGGATTCAAGCATTCAAGCCTATGGAGGGATTTGGTTCAAGCATTCAAGATTCATCATTCAAATCCTAGATCTATCCATCATGGTGGTGTGATCTTCCTTCAAGATCCTTTGTTCATCTTCAAGATCTATTCATTCTCCCTTCAAGGTGGATTCCAAGAATAGGTACAAAACAACAAATTACAGTGTAGATCTAGACACCCTTTTCGGAAAACTTTCAAGATCCGCGAATAGAATTTTCATCAGAGTAATGCAGGTCAAGGTTTACATAAAGGGGTCAAGGTCGACCTTTCTACCTAGGTCAAGGTCGACCTTTTTTCAGAAAATAAAAAGGTTTCTGGGTTTTCTTTGTCTTTGTGTTTCCAGGCCAGATCATATTGCAAAATTTTTTGAAACTAAGTACATACACTAGAAAATAGTGATTTCTGAATCTTCTACCTTTCAAGATAAGTGTTTCTATTTTATTAAGTTTTATATGTCCACAACATTTTCTATACACCTCCACACAACACACACCATAGATATTAAAATATATATACACCCCAAATATATATTTTTATATCTTACATTTTGGTGAACCCGTGATAGACAACTCTTTCTTTTTGGTGTTGGATGCTTTACTTCATTTCCTTAATATTAGCTTTCTTTTATGCTCTTGCATTTTAAAATTCAAAAAACAAAAAAATCTATATACTCTACAAAATACAAAAATATTTCTTGCATTTCATTTACTATTAAGATTTTTAAGATGCTTTGGTGTGTGGCTATTTTCCTTATTATTCTCCTCTTAGCATCTCTTTATCATACTTATGATGTTTATGAGAGTATCATCCATTTCATTATGTTTGTCACTCTTCATGTTTCACTTGCCTATGCTATTGTGAGATTGACTAATACTAGTCTTCCTACTTTCAAAACTTTCATTAAAGATTTATGTGGCGGACTTATTACTCTTTTGGATTATGTGAAGAATTTGGTAAATGATACACCATCTCCTAATCTTCCTAATCCTAATCCTATACTTCCTAATCTGATTCCTAACATTCATAACATGCCTAATTCTCCATCTACTATTCCTAGTTCTTCCCACACTTAATGATGAGACTCAAACTATGGTTCATGATGCATATGTGCAAGAATTCTTGGATTTTCCTTCCCCTGCTTATATGATCCATGATGATATTAAAGGGAAGATAAAAGAAACTTCTTCTAAACCTATCATTCCACCTTATACAACCTTTTCTCATGATCACAATAAACAATCACCTCCTGCAGAAGCTTTACAAGATATGTACACTACAAGATATAATATGATGGCTAAACAAGGTTATAAGGGTTTAGGGCTTGGTGTTAATGAACATGGTATTAAGTATCCAACTCATATATATCCCCTAAACAAGATATGTGTGGACTTGGCTTTCCGCTATCTCAATTTAAGGTTGTTGATTTTGATTGTCACCCACCTCTTCATGTTCTTCTTCCAACACCTACCTTAGATTATCCTGATACTCCTCAAGATGTCGCTAAGAAGGTGTATGTTCAATTAATGAATTCCATGAAAGAAATATTTAAACCTATGCCGAAAGATGCTCTCTCCAAGTACAATGTCCTTTTCACTATAGTAATACACATTTACTTGCTGATTGTATGCATTTCAAGTTGTATGTTAGGGAAAGAGCTTCTTTAGGAATTATATCCCACTCTCGTGCGGTTTTACAATTCCTTCATAATTTTGATAAGGGGTATCCCCTTGACTCTTCCATAATGTAGATCTTTTCTCCTCTTGTCTTTTGACTGGGGGAAAAGAGGTATTTCTTCTAGTTCTCTAGGATCCATTAGGCTCTTAGCATGTATGTTGTTTTGAGCTTAATTGGTTATCCTTTCTATATTTTATCTCTATGGTTTTGTATTATGTTCATAATCATCCATAGTTCTCTTTTATTATTAAAGATATCTTTTCTAAAGATATTTTTTTTGCAAAGGTATCCCTTTCTTTCATCCCTGGGGGAAAGGTTTTTCCTTCTTTCTCTTTGTCTAGGGATCTGCTTTCCCTTTCCCTAGCTTAATGGCATTTGTTTATTTTGCAACATTATTTCCTTATACTTACTTAGGTTTTGGCTATGGATATCCTTTTATGTGAGAGGTTGTTGTCCTAGGTCATCACCTCTTCTTTATTTTGCAAATTATGTTCTTTATTAATTCTTTCCCTTACTGTAGGGTTAGAGTTTGATTCCTTTGTTCCAAGATTCCTCTTCCTCTTGATTACAGGGGGCTTGATGATTGAATCTTTGGTCCCTCTTGATTTCTCTTTGAAAGATGATATTTTATCTAAAGCACACATCTATGATGGGGGTCTTATTGATAAGATCTCTTTCTCCTTGATGATCCTTTTTCTATAAGTGACATATCCTTTTTCACGATTATCTATGCTCTTGGATGTAAGGGTCAATACCCTTCGCTAATAATATAGTGTACATTATTGTTAACATGATATCTCCTTACTTTGTGAAGTAGGTATCCTATTTCTCTTCCTTATCTTGTCTAGTAGGTAGCCACGATAAGGAGGGGGGAATATATAGGGTCTCCCTTATGCTATATTTTTCAATTTCAAATATGCTAAATCCTCGGAAGGTAACACACATAAGTTGCTAAATCCTGGAGAGACACACATTTTTCAATTTTAGTATGCTAAATCCTCCGAAGGTAACACACATAAGTTGCTAAATCCTGAAGAGACACACATTTTTCAATTTTAGTATGCTAAATCCTCTGAAGGTAACACACATAAGTTACTAAATCCTGAAGAGACATGCATTTTTCAATTTCAATATGCTAAATCCTTAGAAGGTAACACATATAAGTTGCTAAATCCTGAAGAGATACGTATTTTTCAATTTCAATATGCTAAATCCTTGGAAGGTAACGCACATAAGTTGCTAAATCCTGAAGAGACACACATTTTATATTCCATAGTGATATAAGAATGTTGATCTATGGGTATTTCAAAAGCTGTCAGAAGACGTACTACAACTAAAAAGTGCAATTTTTGGGTGAACTATCAGGTTTTGCTACTTGTTGGGCTCTCCCTCCTTGGTGATTCATAGTAAGGTGGGCATATTACTGGGTGAGGTAATCACTCTCTCTTTTCGCTTTCATGCTAATAGAATTAGATCATGAAGCTATGTTATTTATAGTGTTTCTCTTGTCTTTCTTATGTAGTCATTTATGCTTTTATGATAGCTTTCCAAATATGATATTAGTATAGGAAGCATTTCTTAGCAAGGTTTCCTTTGCTAGTTGATTTGGGTTTGTTTTTGTACTAACCACTCTCTCTTTATGTCTTTTAGCTTTGTCTTTATTCTCTCTTTATTTTCGCACCCTCGTGTGTGTATGTTGAGTTACAATCCTTGGCTTGAGGGCTCATGTCCTCAACTAAGTGATATTCTATCTTGTTGCAAATCTAGTGGAATCTTTTTTCTCCTTTACCAAGAGTCTGCATTGAATCGATACTCTTGCTAAAGTGGGGGCTAAATGTAGCATCAGAAAATGGAAGAACTTTTATTTAGGACTGGTTTAACCCTTCAAGTAAGTGGTTTGGGGTCATATCAAATGCCTTGAATAGGTCTCTGACTTGTTTCTGGCTTTTTCCCCTGTTCTGCCCCATTTTCCACTTCTTTTCTACATAATTCTGGCATCCTAAATTGTAACTCTGAGATTCTTGACCTCAAGGTCAAGGTCAATCTTTTAGGTCAAGGTCGACCTCGACCTTGACCCAAGGTCCAAATTTCAAAATCCCAAAGTTTCCAGATGTCGGGTTTCAGAAAGATTTATTTCCCGCTTCCGGGTCAGCTGTTTCAGGATTCAGAATGGTAAAATATTAAATTATATTTATCTAGGTCCATTTCTAGGGGTAAAGGTTTAAATGGGAATTTAATTCTCCTATGTAGGCCTCTGTAGAAGTTTGTGCCCTAGACTAATATAAAAGGAAGCATTCCTCTCTCATTTCAATCCATCTCAAGTAAGCACTCAATCTTTCAATCATTAATCAAGTGTGCAATCCATATCTCTCAAGAATTATCAAGCAAGCACTCTCAATCAAGGAGGCATTCAAGAAATCATCTACATTCAAGAATTCAATTTCTCCATTGAAGATCGAGGATTCAAGCCTTTGGAATGATTTGGTTCAAGCATTCAAGATTCATCATTCAAACCCTTGATCTATCCATCATGGTGGTGTGATCTTCCTTCAAGATCCTTTGTTCATCTTCAAGATCTATTCATTCTCCCTTCAAGGTGGATTCCAAGAATAGGTACATAACAATGAATTACAGTGCAGATCTGGACACCCTTTTCGAAAAACTTTTAGGATCTGCAAATAGTATTTTTGTCAGAGTAGCACAGGTCAAGGTCGACATAAAGGAGTCAAGGCCGACCTTTCTACCTAGGTCAAGGTCGACCTTTTTCAGAAAAGAAAAAGGTTTCTAGGTTTTCTTTGTCTTTGTGTTTCCAGACTAGATCATGTTGCAGAATTTCCCAAAATTGAGTACATACACCAGAAAATAGTGATTTCCAAATCTGCTACCTTTCAACATAAGTGCTTGGCCAAATAATGGTATCGAAAACCCATAGCAATAGACTACCTATTTCAGGATTGGACGCCCTAAATGATTTCTAAATGAATTATTCAGTCTCATTTAATTATCGACCAGGGACGTAAACTTGGAATGACATTCACAAAGTATATGCTCCAAACTCTCTCAATCTTAAGACTAATCTATAAAATTTAAATGCTTATGATTAAGGAAAACTATGCTAAAACCAAGAAATGAATTTACTCTAACAAAGCATGTAATCATGGGTAGGAGTTACTCTAGCCGCCTATGCTGCAGGAATAGTATACCAATTCTGTTATCAATGGCTGTAGGAGCAGCAGAGTTCTACCTTACTTAGAAATGACAAGAAAATTAATTATACTTTAAGAGAACAATTCACTCACCAAGTGGGCCCCCTTGGATGAGTGAACATAAATTACAATCAAGATAAAATATATAAACTTGAACTGTGCATTCTATTTATTCATGAAAAGAGATTACACTTAATTAATTGAAAAATAGTTTCACAGCAACAATAGCTCTATTATGAAAATCAACTCATTTGACTAACTCCTGAAGAGTTACAACAGTCATTTATTTTAAGGGAAACTACAACTACCTCCTAAATCTAAGATCACTCCATAAATGAGGATTAGTTGTAGACTCATAAAGTTTTAGAACATAAACAACATTAACCATAAACAAATCTCCCAGGAATATAGCATGTTGAGGGAACTAAATCCATGAGCTACATGCAACAGAAAGTAGTAATTGACTTGCCCTGCTTGCGAAGATTTAGCACTTCTCGGTTGGCTTTGACTATTCCAGCGCCACAATGCCGGTCCTTGAATGCCTACGGTAAACACCTGCAAAATAATCAATGCGCACACAACATCCCATATACATATATATTCTTATCATCAATATTAGGAAAAAGGTGTAAAGTTTCAATTAACACTCTTGCAAGTCCTATGGCTACAAGAGGAAGACTACCCAAAACATAGCATAAGCAGGGAAACATTCATCAGCATGTATAACTACTGTATATATATATATATATATATATATATATATATATATATATATATATATATATATATATATATATATATATATATATATATATATATATATATATATATATATATATATATATATATATATATATATATATATATATATATATATATATATATATATATATATATATATAAACCATAAGTTCATATGCTTGAAAACTATAAATTCATGTCTATGTGCAAATAACGGTCTGAAAAGAGGATAAAAAGTACTAAGAAAGATGGCCTTTTAGAGGCTCATCATTCTCCCCAACTGCACTATTGGTGGTCTCCAGCAACCATGAAATTTTGGATTCTAGCATGTAGCCTTAAGTCACTAGCTGTCTTCTCCCCAGGCTCATCTTTAACATAATCGAAATACCCATGATTTTTTCTGAGCCTTTCCCATCGTTGGACTTTTGTAGATATGTCATGATTTGCTACACTATCATTCATTGCTAGTAATGGTTGTAGGACTACAAGAGGCTGAAACCTTAATGTAAACTAGTAATTGTGCAGACTTCTTCCCAACATGATGTACCATGGAACTCTTCTAGTGGCAAGGTTTAAATTCTGTGGAGAGTGAGGTTCCCTTGCCTTCAGATCATGTGACATCTGTATCCATCTTTGTCTTGAGGCACTGATTGCTACTGCAATATCACGAGATGAATGCAGGTCCCAATCCATAAAAGCTTGCTCTCTTACTGGGTATAATTTGCTAGCTCCTCTTGGGTTTACTATAACAAAAATCCAATCCAGAAATGTTCGCCTGTAATGTTGAACTTCAAGCCTCATAAACAAGGGAGCTACCATCTCATTATTTCTGTAAGGTGTAGCTTGGTTCTCCCTGCTTATTTCATTCTGCATCCAAGACATAACTGCCCTTAATTGCACATCTCCTACATAAAGGAGTGAGTTCCACTCTGTATCATCTGGGATTGCCAAGTTATGTAGGTATAGTTCACACAGTAAAAATTTTAGGGTCATTGTAGCAGACTGGAATGCATCATAAAATTCATGGGGGGTTGAGACAGCAGGACTGAGTCCTTCTACAAGTCTGGTTAATTTAAAATTAACAAGCTGTTCTTTAAGGAACAATGCATACACTATAGACAGTGATCTGCATTCCATGAGCTCTGGAATCAATCCTGTAATTTGATCAATGCGCCTCTTCAACACCTCAATTTGATCTGATTTATGCTCTATCTAATGGCCTTGATCATCAATGATGCATTTTAGTTTTTCCTTTTCTAATTTCTACTGTGCCCTTTCCCACAAAAATTGTTGATATAAATTTATTCCTGCAGCCATGGGTGTAGACAAATCAGGCGGTGGCAAGGGTTCTTGATTGAGAATATCTGCCCTGCCAGGTGCCAGGTGAGGAGTTTTTATTGTGCTTTGTGGTTTGGAGGATTCTCTTTTCCATAGAGAAATGGTTTTCATTGCATTTCTCTCCTCACTAGATTCAATTGCTTCCTTAGCCAACATCTCTAATCCATCTCGATTAAGTTTTTCTAACACTTCCTCAACAATATCTTTTCCAAATTCTAGGTATTCTTCAGAAGGGGAGTCTTCTGAATCCCTATGAATGTCTTGCCTAACAAAATTTTCTTCAAATTATTTGGACTGCTCAGAATCCTCATCATTGTCAATAAGTATATAGTTAACACTAGGGTTAACTTCTGTATGTGGACTCTGGTTGTTGAATTCAATGTCATTGGCTACATTTTGTTGAAACACTTCCTCCGAAGAGGACTTCTCTACAAATTTAGAGGATTCTAGGTTAACAATTGGAACAGTAGCCTCAACATCCCTGTTACTTTCAAAAAGTCTTGTACTTCTTCTTCTGGGGGATGTAGACGAGCATGGAGGATTCTTTCATTTCCTCCTGCTAGTGGTCATTTTCTCCATAGCTGCTTCAAGATACACTTCTGAAGTTCCTTCCCCATGTGAATGTAAGGTTTCATCAACATTATCACTACTCGGTTGTTGGTCTAGTATTCCATCTTTTGTCTCTATAGTTTTTCCCTCTTCTTTCCTAGAGGTGGACCTGGTCTTTATGGATGGTGGGGTTTTAAGGACACTAGCAATTTCTTTATTTTTATTTCTCTTTCTCTTAGAATTGGAGGCACCAACATTGCAAGTTCTTTTCCTGGATGGTCTAGAAATGGAAGGGGAAGCTTCAGGAACATTTTCAATCCTTTGGATGACTTTGAAAACCCCAGTGGTTGTTTGTTATCTTTTCCCAACACCCTGGCCTCTAGGGCCGACCACCCTAGGTTCTATTTCATTCATTTGCAGAAATTATTCCCATGTCCCAATCAATTGTTTATTTAATTCTCTCTCTACAATTAACTTATCAAACAATGATGCAAAATAGACTGATCTTTCCCTGAATGAACTAGGGAAGCTTTCTTTTTCACAATATTGAACAGGAAGTTGGGAAGATTTACCAGTCTGTTGTCATGCCGAAGATGACTCAAAATTTTGAAATGTACGCCATGCAAATACTTGTAACGCCCTTCATAGGTGAAGTACTGGATGATGAATGCAGCCGGATAAATGAATTCCAAGGGCAAGGATACTCTGGAAGTGCCTTTCTTCTTATCTACATCCAGCTGAGGGTCACCATGCAAAGTGAATTGAGCCCTAGCCGAACGCAAGTCAAGGTCCTTCACCCACTTTTCACCTTCCTGTGGTAAACCAGTTACTTCAGCCACAATGTCCTCTATAAATTCAATTTTTAAGCCCTTGAACACTGCAAATCCATCTTTCAAAGTGTTTAGAAATTGTAGAGAAACTTCTTCATCGAACCCCTTAAGACTCAAGCAGTAGTATAACCACCCTTTTCTTTTGAACATTTCACAACTGGATGCATCACCCAGGAAAACCCCATGATCCACTGGCTCATGCCTTTGAAGATCTCCCATTGTTATGAACAATTTTTTTAAAATTTTGCAGAAACTTGGTATTTTCATAGAGTACAACAATGGTGATCAACAAAATTCAAAGTGTTACAGCACAAGACATTGCAGACGAAAAAGGCAGCGTACCAAATGCTACTTACTCATGAAATTAAGAGAGTTTATTGCATGAAATCTAATGATATTTTCACTTGCATCAAATCTCATAATAGTTCGCTCGTGCCAAGGGCTGCCACCCCGAACACGTCGTGAACATATCATTAGAAGTTAAATTTTAGATTTTAATGTCTTTAATTTCATTACATATATGATGATGCAATCACGGAAAGATAGATCAACAAGCACATGATGACAGTCACCTCGTAAAGACAAGAAACTTCAATGTTTACATGCTAATTTGAGAGTTTTGAAAATAGAATATCCCCCCCTAACTAAGTAAAGGCATGGGTCTCACCAGGACAGGACATGCAAGAGTATTAAATTAAAACAACATGCTTTCCTAATAAATAATGAATAAAATAAAATATGTACGAAGGTATGTGGCACAAACCTAGCGAGCGCTGTAGGAAGAGTGTTTTGAAAAATATCACCTACATTGATGGAGTGACGGGATGGTATGGAACGATGGTAGAGAGAGAAGGTGAGGTGGAGTTTATTACAAAGAAATAATTCCACAAAATGTGAAATGTTTATTATGGAGTTCTTGAATGGAATCAAGAATCGATAGAAGGCTGGGTAGGAGACCTAGATTCTTTGGCTGCAAGAATGAATGTGTCTTCACTGTGCTTGAACTGTTATAGGAACTCCTCATGACTGATTGGTTTGTTGTAGAGTTTGAGTCTATGCCTGTTGACAAGTAGCTTGAACTGTACAAGATCAATGGTTGAAAGTTGAATTGCTCCATTATCAAATACTGAGATTATCTCATAGGGCTCGAGCCACCTCGTTTGAAATTTGCTTGGCATGTGCTGGTATCTAGAATCATACAATAGTGCCCAATCACCCAATAAAAATTGTTTTTCTTGGATGAATTTGTCATGCCATTTTTTTCTCTGCTGCTAGATCAATTCAATGTTGTGGAGTGTAGATTTCCTGTACTCGTCTAACCCATTAAATTATAATAACCGGTCTTCTTGGGCTCTAGTGAGATCAATGTCCACGTCTAGAGCTGTTCTAAGTGTTTTATGCTGAAACTCAATAGTCATGGATGCTGATTTTCCATACACCAGCTCAAAAGGGGTAAACCTAGTTGTGCTTTTCCATGTTGTGTGGTAAGCCCAAATGGCTTTAGGAAAATAGGTAGCCCAATACTTTTTGTGAACAACAACTATCTTGGCTAAAATAGATTCTATCTCCCGGTTGGTTATCTCGGCCTGACCATTGGCTTGAGGGTGATATGGTGAAGATTTACCATGGTCCACCATGTATTCCTGCATCAACTCTGAGATAAGATTAGAGGTGAACTGCGCTCCTTGATCCGTGACTATCTCTCGTGGGACTCCACATTTGGTGAATATACATTCATAGAGAAATTAAGCAACTTTATGGTACCTGGCATGCCTCATGGCTTTAGCTTCAACCCACTTTGTGGCATAGTCAGTACATACTAAGATATACGACTTCCCATGAGAAGATGGTTAAATGGGTCCAACAAAGTTGATACCCCACTTGTCAAATGGCGTGACTACTACCTGAGGCTACAAGGGCATTTCATCAGACTTTGTTGCATGCCCCATGCGCTTGCATCTATCACAGTGCCTAGTATCATTTTCTGCATATTTATGCAAAGTAGGCCAGTAGTTTCCAGTTGTCAGAATTTTATAGGATGTCCTCTTCACTACAAAATAGCCTCCACACGGCTCATCATGACATGCCCACAGAATGTCATAAGTCTCGTCCTCGCGAACATATCTTCGGGTGACTTGGTCTGGACTTGTATAGAACATGAAGCCTGAGATCCATGAGAAGTTAAAACTCTTCTCAACCAGAAGTCGGCGTTGTTTAGGTGAGAAGTTAGATAGTGTTCTTCCTGTAGTAAGGTAGTTGGCTATGTCTGCATACCATGGATTGAAAGAATCAATAGAAAATAGGTGCTCATCAGGGAAGTTTTCATCAATTTCTATAGGATCATCTGGTACTTGTAATCTTGATAAGAAATCGGCCACCACATTAGCCTTGCTTGGTTTGTCAATTATCTTCACATCAAATTCCTACATGAGGAGTAACCAACATGCTAATCTACCACTAAAGGAAGGTTTGTTCATCAAGTATTTGATGGCTGAATGATCAGTGTAAATAAATACTTCATAACTGGTGATGTAGTGCCTAAATTTGTTGAGTGCATAGACGACTACTAACAACTCTTTTTTAGTGACAATATAATTTAACTTAGCACCTTGCAAGTTTTTACTAATATAATAAATAGCATGTTCAACAATGCCTTCCTTCTGTCCAAGGACTGCTCCAATAGCATAGTTAGATGCATCTGTGTGGATGTGAAATGACAGCTTCTAATCAGGTCCTCTGAGAATAGGTGTTTTTGTCAAAACATCTTTCAGTTGCTGAAATGATGCTTCATAGTCTTCTGTCCATTCAAACTTGGCTTCCTTTTTCAGTAAGTTGTGCAAAGGTGCTGCAAGTTGGCTGAAATCCTTTATGAATCTTTTGTAGTAACCAGCATGGCCAAGGAAACTCTTGACATCTTTCTACTTAACCGGTGTGGGAAGTGTGTTGATGACTACAATTTTTGTAGGGCCAACCTGGATTTTGAAAGATGAAAGGTAGTGTCCCAAGACAACTCCCTCCTCCATCATCATGTAACATGTCTCATTGTTAAGGGAGAGGTTATATTCTTTGCATCTCTTGAGAACCTTCTCCAAGTTAGCTTGTGCCTCCTTAAATGTAGTTCCATGAGTAGTGAAGTCATCCATGTAAATTTCAACACAGTCAGCAGCAATATCAGAGAAAATACCAAGCACTACTCTCTGAAAAGTAGCAGGTGCATTGCACAATCCAAATGGTAAGACTAAGTACGAAAAATGTTCTCCGTGGATAGGTGAACGTTGTATTATCTTGGTCTTCTGGTGATATTTGGATATGTTTATATCCACTAAAGCCATCTAGAAATAAAAAATACTTTTTACCGACAAGATTATCAAGCACTTGGTTAATGAAAGGTAGTCGAAAGTGATTCTTTTTAGTGGCTTTGTTAAGCTCCCTATAGTCCACACAAACTCTCCATTTCCCCCCCTTCTTTGGGACAATTACTAGAGGAGAAACACATTGGCTATCAGAAATAGGATAAATGAAACCGACACTAAGAAGCTTCTACAACTCGGTCTTCACTATATCTCTCAAAGCAAGATTAATTCTCCTTTGGGCTTGTCTCACTAACTTTCACTCAGGGATTATATAGATTCTATGAGTGCAAAGTTTAGGGTCTAACCCTTGTTAGGAATAGTCCCAAGAGATAACTAAGAGGGGGGGGGGGTGAATCAGTTATCTACAAGTTTCAATTCTTTAACCAATTAAGTATAGTTAAACATAAAGCATAAACATAATGAAAGAACACATGAACACAACACCAATATTTTGGTTACGGGGAAACCCAAATAGGTAAAAACCCCGGTGGGAATTGACACCCACTAATATTCTGTACTAGTGTATTATGATCCTTGTTAGAAGATCCTTAACCTTGTTAGGAGTTGCTTTACAATATATTTAGTACAGTAGACCCGGTCAAGGGTCGGACCTTGTTAGGAGTCTTTTATAATAGTCCCTGTTAGGGTAGAGGACACGTCCGAGAGCTCACTGTTCAAAGGGGTGAAGGTTACAACCTTTTGAATAACAGATACACACTATATCTAGATTTTGGTGAACTGCGCTTAAACCTGCTATTTGGATTAGTTCCAATGAATAGCACTAACACTTTACTTGGTCACATAGACCTTCCTCTGATGGTTCAACACTTCACACACTCTGCTTAATCAATCATGAACCACACTCAAGAAATCACAAATGACTGCCTATAAATATCTTTCCTCTAAATGATATAATCAAGTCAGCCTGTTAGAACCACCTTGAAATCATATTAGAGAAATCATAACACACTCCAATAATAATTCTATCAGCTCTACTAAGTATGCAACACATTTTGGGACCTGTCCAATAAGATAATTGTAGACGCATGCTACACACTGTCGGCTCTACCAAAACAACTGGATCTTTCTCCTCAAGCTGAATTACTTCATGTGCTCTTAACCAAACATCAATAACTCTTCTCTAAGCTTAACTCCAAGGGCACATACCCAAAAGATAGGTGCAACTCCAGAACTAATAAAATCTCTGTCGACTCTCCTGAATAAACACAGGAAACTACTACTAGTGAATAGCGACTGCATACCTTCACTTCTACTGAATATCAGACTATGTGTCCATGACTAAAATATCACTAACATGTCTTCAACATATATCCAAGCACACAAGGCTCCATGATAATTGTACAAACAACTATACATAGAACACTTCCTGTTACACTGTCAGGAACACTACTGACACAAGCTACTATATAACTGTCTGTACTAACAGTTAACCTCTGCGCCCATGATATCATGTCCATACTACATATATTGAAAGCTTACTGCATAAGACTTCCACGCATGCTACTTTCCATATGTTGTCATCAATGACAAACATACAGTCAGTATTGGCCTGCTGGCGAATCTCCAACAATCTCCCCCTTTGGCATTGATGGCAACATGTGGAATGAAAAACCACCACCAACCCAAATGAACATTTATTTTATAACATTCTCCATTTCCTCATCAAAATTCCCCCAAAGATGAATCCTCCATCTACTGCAATATTTTTCAATATTCTCCATTTCCTCAATTGCACTGCTGTCATAACTGAATACTGCTCCCCCTTAGTATATTACTCCTCCTTTTTACTTATGTTTTTCATGACTCTGTATATTAATCCCCCTTTGACATCAATGGAAAAGGGCACCATTCATTTTAAGCACCAGTACTACTCCTGAGGTAGAGTAGTCAACCTTCCATCAGTCCTTGAGGACTGATGCCTTTTCTTCTTTCTTTTAAGCAGAATCAGGGAAGGGAATTACTCCCAACTTCTCCCTGAGATACTCAAAAGTATCCTTAGGCAAGGGCTTTGTGAATATATCTACCAACTGATCTTTAGTACTCACATAGTCCAATTTGACTTCTTTCTCTGCCACTTTCTCTCTTAGGAAGTGATACTTTATCTCAATGTGCTTTATTTTTGCATGCATCATAGGGTTCTTCGACATATTGATAGTGCTAGTGTTATCACAATGAATAATAATAGGATAATCAATATGAATTCCAAAATCCTTTATCATCTGCTTGATCCAAACAATTGTAGAACAATTCAAGGCTGCTGCAACATACTCTGATTTTGCTATTGACTGAGGAATACAATTTTGTTTCTTTCTTGTCCAAGTGACAAGTCTATCACCAAGAAACACTACTCCACCTGATGTACTCTTTCTGTCATCAACACATCCTACCCAATCTGCATCAGTGTACACATGAAGCTCAACATTTTATGAAATAGGATACCATAGACCATAATCTATAGTGCCCTATAAGTATCTGAATATTCTCTTTACTGCCATGAGGTGACTTTGCTTAGGTTCTGCTACAAATCTTCCAACTATGCCAACTGCATTGGAAATATCAGGTCTAGTTTGAGTAAGATAAATAAGTTTGCCAATCATAGACTTATACAATGTTATATCTACTACTGGTGAGTCATCTTCTTTTGTAAGTTTGCATCCAATGATCATAGGTATTCCTACTGGATTACAATCATCCATCTTGAATTTCTTCAGTATTTCATTCACATACTTGGATTGATTAATGAAAATACCTTTCTCTATCTACTGCACATTTAATCCCAAAAAGTATTTGATAGGACCAATCATACTCATCTCAAATTCATTTTGCATCTCCTTAGCAAATTCAACACTAAGTTTGTCATTACCTCCAAAGATAATGTCATCAACAAATATAGCTACAAGTAGTAGACCTTCAAATGTCTCTCTAATGATAGATTGCAATCTGCTACTCCTTTCTTGAATCCAATCTTTGTTAGATATCCATCTAGTCTCTCATACCATGTTCTAGGGGCTTGCTTAAGTCCATATAGGGCCTTCTTCAATCTGCATAATATACCAGGTTTGTCTAATAAGGTGAATCCTTTTGGCTGCTCAATGTATACTTCTTTCAAATCTGCATTCAGGAATGCTGACTTGACATCCATCTGATAAACTTTGAAGTTTTTGACTGTAGCATAAGCTAGAAACAACTTAATAGCTTCTAATATACTCATAGGTGCAAATGTGTCTAAATAATCAATGCCTTCTCTTTGTGCATATCCTTTACATACTAACCTTGCTTTATTTCTTACTACTGTACCATCTTCATTCATCTTGTTTCTGAATATCCACTTTGTTCCAATCACATTCTTATCACTAGGTCTTGGGACCAGTTCCCAAGTGTCATTCTTAATAATCCGATCAAGTTCTTCTTTCATAGAATCATGCCAATCTAAATCATTACATGCATCTTCAACACTTGAAGGTTCAATCTGAGATAGTAAACATACCACTTCACTGCTAGCTGAGTTCTTTGCTTGTGATCTAGTTAAGACTTTGCCGCTCTGATCTCCAATGATGTCTTTTTTGGAATGATTTCTAGATGTAAACTGTGGAACTTTAGGTGATGCTGACTCATCAGCCTTAGGAGTATCTTCTTCACTTGTCTCAGGGTCATTGAATAGCACATCAACACTGTCAAACATTTCCTCAATAACTGTCTCACTAGAGGAGGGTCTAGGTTCTTCTTCAATCATGGATGAGTAATCATGATATCTTTCTTGAACCATAAACTTTTCATCAATCTTAACATGAGCACTTTCAATAATCTTTTTCAATCTTAAATTGAAACATCTATAAGCTTTATTTTTAGTAGAGTAACCAAGAAAAATATGTTCATCACTTCTTGCATCAAACTTGCCTACTGCTTCATCCCTCTTGATGTAGCACTTGCTTCCAAAGATTCTGAAGTATTTTACTCTAGGAACATTACCAAACCATAGCTCATATGGTGTTTTGTCAGTGCCAGGCCTTAATTGAATTCTATTGATGGTGTAGACTGATGTATTGACCACATCTCTCCAATAGGTGTGTGCAACTTTTCCTTCAATCATGATGGTGCACGCTGTATCAAGAATGATCCTATTCCTTCTCTTTGCAATTCCATTCTGCTGAGGGGTTCTAGGTGCACTTAACTGTCTCTTTATGCCATGTTCTTCGCAGTACTCATAGAATCTGTCAGAGGTGAACTCTCCTCCTCTATTCGATCTCAAACATTTTATCTTTAGTCCAGATTCATTCTCAACCTTAGCTTTGAATATTTTGAACTTTTCAAATGCTTCTGACTTATCTTTCAAGAATGCAACCCACATCATCCTAGTATAATCATCAACAAACAAAATGAAGTACCTTTCACCATAGTATGATCTTGTTTGAGTTGGACCACATAGGTCTGTATGAATCAGATCCAACTTGTTCTCTACTGAATTGTGCTTGCTCTTGAATGAATTTTTCACATGCTTTCCCATTACACATTCCCTCCATATAGTATCAACTGGCTTTACTATGCTAGGTATCTTACTACTTTTACATTGCTTATCTTTACTATTTTATCAAAATTGATATGACATAGTCTTTTATGCCACAACCAACTATCATCAACTTTAGCAACAAAACAACTTGCTTTTGAATTGAGTTGGAAAACATTACCTTTAGTCTTTGAGCCTGATGCAATCATAACACCATCCTTGTTTTTAATGATGCATTTGTCATCTTTGAACTCCAACTGATAGCCTTTTTCAAGTAACTGTCCAACACTAAGAAGGTTATGTTTCAAACCATCAACATAAAGAACATCATCAGTACTATTCTTTCCATCCAAGGTGATGGCTCCTCTACCAACTATGGGTTTAGGAGTGTTGTCTCCAAATCTAACCATGCCACCATTGTATTTGTCCAGATGAACAAACCTGCCTTTATCACCTGTCATGTGATGTGAACAACCACTGTCTATAATCCAGTCTATCCTTATATCAGCTTGGGAAATCAATGCTAGCTCTTATTCCTCTTTCTCATCTTTATGATTTGTCTTATTATTCATTTTGTCTATAATAGCAATGAATCCAATTTCTTCTTCACCTAATTCATCATCTGAAACTCCATCTCCAGCATAGTAGCATTCCTTAGAGTACTTAGGCTTGTAATCCTTTTTGAACTTTCTAGCTCTAGTAGGACACTTAGATGAAAAGTGACCGATCTTGTTACATGAAAAGCACTTAAATGGTAATTAACCTTCATATTTTCCTTTTCCTTGCTTTTCTCTTTTGGTAATCATAGCAATGAAATCATCTAGTATTTTCTCTTCATCATCATCATCATCAAAATTACCAGAAGTGTTTGCAGATTTCTTACCATGAACTTTTGCTTTGAAGGCTGTCTCACTCTTTGGTTCTGTCTTCAATCTTGAAATCTTAAAAGCTGAGATTTTTCTGATCAAGGTCTCTCTCTTGAAATTTGATGTAAGATGCATGGTCTCATCAAGGATGTTGATCTTTCTTTCATATTCTAGAGTGAGAGTGGTCATTAACTTGTCCATAATGTCCTCCTCTGAAATCTCTCCACCATTGTTTATGATTCCAACAACTACTTCATTTATCCTTTGATTGTAAGCTCTAATATTTTCTTCAAGAAACATCTCTAATGCATTGTATCTTTTCTTCCATGTCTTTTTGCATG
Organism: Chamaecyparis obtusa; assembly: GCA_027943335.1. Classification (NCBI taxonomy): domain Eukaryota; kingdom Viridiplantae; phylum Streptophyta; class Pinopsida; order Cupressales; family Cupressaceae; genus Chamaecyparis; species Chamaecyparis obtusa. The sequence goes on from BSBK01004556.1 coordinate 81,308, forward strand.
TGTCCTTTTCTTGTTTGTCTCCTTCAAATATGTCTTCTAGGTGCTTCCATATTTTGTGGGCTGTATCTACCTTCTTTATCTCTGAAAATTCACTATCAGATAGGGCACTGATAAGGGCTTCTTTAGCTATAGCATTTTGATGAAACAATTCCTTTTGCCTTTCAGTAGCATCATCCTTTGCAAGGTCTTCTAAGGTAGGAATCTTGGTTGCTTTGATAGTTACATCAAAAACTTCAAAAGAAATGCACTGCAAATGGGTCACCATCTCGTTCTTCCAATCAAGATAATTCTCTCCATCAAACTTAGGACTTTCTTTTCTGAAGTATGTCATCTGATCAACCTCAAGCTATTAAAATTTCTCTTCGAGGCACTTGGCTCTGATACCAATTGTTAGGAATAGTCCCAAGAGATAACTAAGAGGGGGGGGGGGGGGGGTGAATTAGTTATCTACAAGTTTCAATTCTTTATCCAATTAAGTATACTTAAACATAAAGCATAAACATAATGAAAGAACACATGAACACAACATCAATATTTAGGTTATAGGGAAACCTAAATAGGTAAACACCCTAGTGGGAATTGACACCCACTAATATTATGTACTAGTGTATTATGGTCCTTGTTAGAAGATCCTTAACCCTGTTAGGAGTTTCTTTACAATATATTTAGTACAATAGACCTAGTCAAGGGTCAGACCTTGTTAGGAGTCTTTTATAATAGTCCCTGTTAGGGGAGAGGACGCACTGTCTGAGAGCTCACTGCTCAAAGGGGTGAAGGCTACAACCTTCTGAATAACATATACACACTATATTTGGATCTTGGTGAACTACGCTTAGACCTACTATCTGGATTAGTTCCAATGAATAGCACTCACACTTTACTTGGTCACATAGACCTCCCTCTGATGGTTCAACACTTCGCACACTCTGCTCTGCTATGCTTAATCAATCATGAACCACACTCTAGAAATCACAAATGACTGCCTATAAATATCTTTCCTCTAAATGATATAATCAAGTCGGCCTGTTAGAACCACCTTGAAATCATATTAGAGAAATCACAAAACACTCCAATAATGATTTAGTTGGCTCTACTAAGCACGCAACACATTCTGGGACCTGTCCAATAAGATAATTGTAGACGCACGCTACACAATGTCGTCTCTACCAAAACAACTAGATCTTTCTCCTCAAGCTGAATTACTTCATGCACTCTTAACCGAACATCAATAACTCTTCTCTAAGCTTAACTCCAAGGGTGCATACCCAAAAGATAGGTGCAACTCCAAAACTAATAAAATCTCTGTCGGCTCTCCTGAATAAACACAAGAAACTACTACTGGCGAATAGCGACTGCATACCTTCACTTCTACTGAATATCATACTATGCATCCATGACTAAAATATCACTAACATGTCTTCAACATATATCCAAGCATGCAAGGCTCCATGATAACTGTATGGACAACTATACACAGAACACTACTTGTTACACTGTCAGGAACACTGCTGACACAAGCTGCTATATAACTATCTTTACTAATAGTTAACCTCTGCGCCCATGATATCATGCTGATATCATGTCCATGCTACATATACTGAAATCTTACTGCATAAGACTTCCATGCATGCTACTTTCCATATGTTGTCATCAATGAAAAACATACAGTCAGTACTGGCCTACTGGCAAATCTCCAACAACCCTTTCATATCAGTATAGTCCCACGAAAAGGCTTGCTAAATTTCTTGCAAAAGCTTGAGAAGACTGGACGTCTGAGATGTAGTAAGATTTTTATTAACATTCAACTCTTTTCCTAAGGCAATTTCAACTCTTTTGACCTTATCCATCATCAAAATTTCTGCAAGTGATGGAGACTTTATTTCATGAGGCAACAAGGTGTGGAGATAATCAAATGCTACAGGAGACTGAGGTGAGGTCTACTTGGGTATTATTGTTTGAAGGGAACAATTAGGGACATCACAAGAAGATTCCTTAGAACCATATTGGTTAGTAAGGATTGTTGCAAGTATATCATCTTCTTATTGTGACACCATAAATGGATTTCTTTGAATGACCATGAGTTTTTGCACTAAGTTTGCTTCAAGGGAAGCATCACCTAAATATGGCCAGATAACTTGGTCAAGTTCTACTTGGGGTTTTGCTAGGGAATACAAAGTTATCTTCTTGGTATTTATTCCATTTGATATGGTCATTTTTTCTGAGCGACATGAAATGCAAGCATCAACTATGGCTAACCAAGGTCATCCTAGGATTAATGGATATCTTCCTAGAGTGGCTTTGGGTGACATGACTATGAAATCTGAAGGGTAATCTAATGAATCCAGCATTACAACAATATCTTCAACCATGCCATTTGGCTTAACAGTGGAATTATTAGCTAATTGCAGTATTGTAGGTGTATCTCGCAAACCAATAATGCTAAGCCTCAACAAAACTTCCCTAGTCATGACATTGATTGATTCTCCTAGGTCAATCGAGACATTCTAAATTTGGATACCATTAATATGAATAGTGACCACTGGACTCCCTGGATCAGAATACTTAGGCATTAAGACTTTGCTTAGCATGAGATAAAAAAGCTGGTCTAAAACATGGACAGTGTCAGGGTCTTTTTCCTTCCTTCTAGGCTACTTAATACAGGGTTCTTTTATTACCTTAGTATAGATTGGGACTTCTTTAAGGGCATCCAACAAGGGAATTTGCATTGTCATTTGCTTGAGTTGATCAATTAGATCAGTTGCTATAGGATTCTCTTTTGGTGGAGCTGATTGAGCCAATCTTTGTGGATAAGGGGGATTTTTTAATACTGGTGTAGATTGAGGAATAGTTGGAACATCAGTAGGTTGGTTCACAGGTATGTCCTCAGCATCAAAAACCTCAGTTATTATAGGCTCCTTAGGTGCAAGCAACGTAGTTCCTGATCTGAGATGAATATCATTTACTTGCAGGGAATAAGCTTGCTGCTTGTTGTTAGGATTTGGAGTTGGTTGTGCAGGAAGTTGTGTCAGCTTTTGAGGTTTATTATTGGCTACAGGAGGTGGAGGCATAATAGCTTTCTATTGAGGTGGAGGCATGAGAGCTTGCTGCTGACTAGGCTGGTTAAGTCCCCACTAAGGTTGTTGTTGCTAGTTGCCATGAGGTAGCCATTGGTTACTCTGTTGTGGCTGCTGATAGGAGTTAAATTGTTGTTGCTATGGGTTAAATGGCAGCTACTACTGGTAGGCTTGGTTATAGTGAGGCTATTGGTTAGACCAATTATAATTCTAATTCTATCCTTGAGGGGCAGAATTTTGAGGGTTATGGTTTGGCCATTGACTACTGTTATTATTATACCCAAAATTATTCAATGGGTCTGGAGGCATACCTTGTCTTTGAGCCCATGGATGCCTTTGAGAAACATAGAAAACTTCTCCATTCTCCTCATCTATGGCTTTAAAATTTGTGGGTATTGGATTAGTGTCCACAGATGCTACTGTCTTGCACCTACAATTTCTCTTCTTTTCTCTGCAATGAGAGAAGAATTCGGCTAGCATAGCATCTACCTGCTCCTTTCTTCTTGCTTGCATACTATCCAACTGAGTGGCTACATCATTGATAATGTCCTACTTAAAGTCAGACAAAATATTGGATAGCTCCATCTTAGATACCCCCGAACCACCGTTGGACTTATGTGGTAGGTCTCTAAGTCCCCTATCTTTCTTCACAGTAGCCCTTGAATAATTTAGACATATATTCTTTATGTCAGCCTAGGTTTTCTGAGTAATGTCTCCTCTTGCCATGAAGTCTAGGGCCTCAATGTTTCCATCAGTCACACTTTTCAGAAAAGGATGCTTTTGTGATTCCTCATTCAGCTAGTGTTGTGTATTACATTGCAGGTTGAACATGAATCTTGAGACATAATCCTCCAAGGTTTCATCTTCCTTTTGGGACATTTTAAAAATGTCATCTCTTTTCAAATCTCGACCCCTACAGTACTCTTTATACTTTGAAAGGAACAAATTGCTCATTGCATTCCAATCTGCTATAACGTTGGCGCCCAACCCCATGAACCATCTTAAAGCAGCCTCTTTTAGAGTGGATGGAAACAACTTTAGCTTGTGGGTGTCAGTTGTATAGTCATAAGTCCTGCAGAGGATGTCAAACTCAAAGAGGAAGGTTTCAGGATCTTTTGTAATCAAGTCATAGAATTTGGAAAGTGCAGCAAAAGGTATGTTTTTCAAATTTTGATTATGTTGCTGAGGAGGAATAGGGACAAGAAATATAGGCTGATCCATTCTTGGAGGAGGACCTGGTAGTGGTAGTTGATAGATAACAAGAGCAAGTGGGATGTCTTGGTATTCAAGTTCAGCAAAAAGGTCATTCAAATGTAGTGATTCTTCAGAGGATGAAGAGGATATGTGTTCTTGAGCATCAACAAATTGATTTTCAAAGGGTTCTTCTTCTTCGTTCTCGTTTTGGGGTTCTTCAAGTTCAGGATTAAAAATATCAAATGGTTACAAGGAAGAAATATCCCAAGGTGGTATCTTCTTCTATGCATAAAATGATTTCTTAAAACTAAGCTCTAAATTATTAGAACTAAAAATGTAAATAATAGGATAGGTTTGAATTAACACCATCCCCGGTAGTGGCACCAAAAATGCTTGGCCAAATAATGGTATTAGAAACCCATAGTAATAGATTGCCTATTTCAGGATTGGACACCCTAAATGGTTTCTAAATGAATTATTTAGTCTCATTTAATTATCAACTAGGGACATAAACTTGGAATGGCATTCACAAAGTATATGCTCCACACTCTCTCAATCTTAAGACTACTCTACAGAATTTAAATGCTTATGCTTCAGGAAAACTATGCTAAAACCAGGAAATGAATTGACTCTAACAAAGCATGTAATCACGTGTAGGAGTTACTCTAGCCACCTATGTTGCAGGAACAGTCTACCAATTCTGTTATCAGTGGCTGTAGGAGAAACAGAGTTCTACCTTACTCAGAAATGACAGGAAAATGAATTCTACTTTAACAAAACAATTCACTCATCAAGTGGGCCCCCTTGGATGAGTGAACAGAAATTACAATCAAGATAAAAGATATAAACTTGAACTGTGCATTCTATTCATTCATTAAAAGAGATTACACTTAATTGAAAAATACTATCACATCAACAATAGCTCTGTTATGAAAATCAACTCATTCGACTAACTCCTGAAGAGTTACAACAGTCATTTATTTTAAGGGTGTATCATCTTAAAATGGAAGCACTTCCTTGATAAGAGCATTTAGTTCTCTGAGTGAGTGGTTTGGGGTCATGTTAAGTGCCTTTATTGGGTCTTTGCATGTATCTGGCTTTCTACCCCTGTTCTGCTTCTCTCTCCACTTGTTTTCACTTTATTTCTGCATTTCCTAGCATTCTAGATTGAGGTCCTGAGGTTTTTGACCTCAAGGTCAAAGATGATATTGAGGGTCAATGATGACCTCAACCTTGACCGAGGTCAGGGATGACCTCAACCATGACCTAGGGTGGGATCTACCTCATCCTTGACCCAGATTTTAAATTTTAGGTTCCCATGATTTTCGGATGTCGGGTTTCGAAAATATTTGTTTTCCCACTTCCGAGTCAGCCATTTCAGGTTTCAGAATAGTAAATCCTTAAATTGAATTTAATTTGGGTCCATTTCTAGGGGTTAAGGTTAATTGGAATTTAATTCCCCAATGTCGGCCTTCTCTAGAGGTTTGTGCCCTAGATCACTATAAAAGGAAGCCTTCCTCTCTCATTTTCTCCATCAAGTTTTCATATCTCTCAATCAATTTTTGTGAGAACATCTACCAAGAAATTTCATAATCTCTCAAGCTCTCAAGTGCAATCAAGCAAGCAAGAAGGATAAGGAAAGAAATCAAGCATTCATTCATCTTCAAGCCTAGCATCCATTCAAGCATTCAAGCATTCATCTAGGAGATCCATTGTTATCCATTGAATGATTCAATCTCTTTGGAGCCCCCTTGAATATTTCTCCATCCAAATTCATCCAAGCCTCCTCATATCAAAGATTCATTCAAGATTGGTATTGAAGATCAAATGCCATTGATTTGAGACATCCTACATTCATTCTACATCCATTGGAGCATCCCTACTTGTGGATTCAAGGATTTGAATCCTCTACAAGGACTTCAACATAAGCAAGGTGAATTGTTTCATTTACTTTGTTTATGCACATTACAATTTAAATTCAATTTAAAGGTTAATTCCTAAATTGGGGTTTGACCAAGGAAAACCCCCCATCTAAACAACAAAAAATCTCTTTTTCTTGTAGGTACAAGTGCGGAACTGTGGATTTGAGCTTGGATTTGGATACCCTTTTTAGAAAACTTCTGAGATTCATGAACAAAGTCAAGGACAACCTTCAAAATCTCAAAGTAGTCTTTGACCTTTTATCGGGGTCTAAGACTACCTGCTGTCGAAAAGATAAAAGTTTTTTGAGTTTTCTTCATCTTGATATTTCCAATTCGAAACAGGTTGCAGAATTGCCCGAAACTGCACACAGACATCAGAAATCAGCATTTTCCAGATCTACCCTATTTTGAGGTTAGTATTTGCCTTTCAATTATTTCAGATTTCAAGTATATACTATTCATAGTGAAATATAAGCTTTTCTTCTTCATTCATATTCTCCATAGATTGATTCTTTTGTGTATTAACCTTTTGGTTGATCAATTTGGATCTTTCCTTTGGGATTTTGGATTTAGAAGTAGATCTCATATTTCCCCCATTCATTTTAACATGAACACTATTCTATCCTATTCATTTTGGTGAACCCGACTAGTTTACTCTCTTTCTTTTTGGTGTTAGATGTCTCTTTATATAATCTTGTTGGTATTAGATTTCTCTTTTATGTTAAATCTTGCATGCTAATTAGATTTCAAAAATACAAAAATATTCATGCTTTATGTGTTCTTAGTTTAGTTCATTTGCATTGCATTGGTTTATGATCTTTACTACTACTAGTCCTACTTATAACATTCTGGTTTGAAGAAGTTGTAGACTCATGGGTGCCTTTGATCCTGAATCTTCCTCTCCTTTCCTTAGGATCCCGGCTGATAATTTGATTCTTCATGATTCCAATCCTAGTATGGGACAAAAATCTTCTCACTCATCTCATGATGAGGATGATGCTTTAAGAGTTCCTTCTGAACAAGTCCAAAAACTTTCAATTGAACCTGATAAAATGGGTAATTGGCTTATTTAAGAAAACCATAATCAAAATTCTATTCAAGCTATAGAGGCTCTTAAGAAAGTTCTTCATGATAGTGATCAAGGTGTTAATCTTCTTTGTGGTATTACTCACCTTGTGCATTCAAATGTTAAACCTTTAGCTCAAGAAGCTCAAGATTTAGGGTTGATTCCTCCTATCACTAGTGTAGAACCCTCTTCTAATCCTTTACCTAGTATTCCTACCTATACTTCTTCTTTGGTGACTATGATGGTTCCTTCTATTCCTATGAGTGTTCCTTTTGTGTCCCTTCCTACATCACAACCTTCCTATCATAATGTTCCTTTTACTTATTCCAATCCACTTCCAACTGTAGTTCCTAGTGTTCCTCTAGTTGTATCTTCCATTCCTGCAGCTTCTTACACTTTACCTAGTGTTTCTAATGTTGCTATTCCTCCTATTTCATCTAATGACCCAACAGTGATCAGTTTGGCTCAAACTGTGTCATCCTTACAACAACAAATTGTTTCCTTAACTCAAAACAAGTTTAGTGCTCCTACATGTGACATGGGAAGTCCTTTGTCCCAAGACATTATTTGTACTCCTGTTCCTCAGCAAGTTGATATGCCTCATCTTGAGAATTATAATGGAAAAGGAGATCCCGTTCATCATGTTAAAATATTTCAAATCCTTTGTAGTGATTATGCTCATGACCATAGGATTTTAGCCAAACTGTTTGCTAGAAATTTCCATGACAAGGCCTTACAATGGTATTGTTCCTTGCCTCCTTATTCTATTGATTCATTTCCACAACTTGCTAATGCTTTCAATCAAAAATTTCAAAACTATATTGGCCCGCAAGTGTCTTTGACTGATTTGATGCATTGTAAACAAAGTGCTAAATAAAAATTGACTGAATTTATTGGTAGATTTAAGCATTTGTATGCTCAGATTTCCTATCCTATTCCTGATATTGATATTCAATGTATGTTTATTTCAAATTTGCAAAAGGATATTAGAGATAAGATTCTACTTACTGAATTGACCTCTTTTCAACAACTTTGTGCAGCACTTCATCATTATCAATTACAAGTGAGTCAATTTGAGAGCAACACTCCAATGGCTCCTATTCCAGTTGATAAGAGTGATGCTTCTCCTAATCCAAACAAATTTAAAAAATTCAACAACTATGTGAAGATAAACAAACAAGCGAATACAGTTGTTGATCAAGTTGTTGTTGCATCTCACAATGCCACTTTTGCATCCACTGCTTTTCGATTAAATCATACGTTTACTCCACTTTCTGAATATTTACATTCTATTATGAATAGGTTGTTAACTGCTAATATGATTACTTTACCTCCTATTCGACCTCTTTTAGCTTCTTTGATTGCATCTAAATCTTTTGATCCTAAATCTTTTTGTCAATATCATCATCAGAATGGTCATGATACTGAGAAGTGTTATTCTTTAAAACATAAGGTTCAAGACTTAATTGATTCAAATGCCTTATCTGTTGATAATCTTGATGGTAGTGGGAACAAATCTGTTTCTCCTCCTAATCAAAATCTTCAAATCTATTCGAATCCTTTACCCGCGCATGATACTAATACCATTGCTCAACCATCTTCTATGGAAATTGTGTATGATTCAAAGATGAATGATCTCAATCACATTGTTAATCAAGTGGAGCATGTTAGTCAATTTGTATCTCCACCTCAACCTCAACCTCAACCTCAGATTCAATCTCAAGTTCAAACTCAACCTCAACCAAAACCTAAGCCTAAATTGAAAACTCAACCTAAACCTCGACAACAACCTAAGAATAAAAGACCTCAGGAACTTTTGATCACCTTTGATGATTCTGAGACTATTAAAGTTCCTGATGGTCCCCTTTATATTTATGCTAGGATTTCTCAAAAACCTACTCGTGGTTGTCTTGTTGATCCTACATACTTAGTCAATGTTATTACTGAAGAAAATCTTTTTATGAAAAGCTTACAACATGATTCTTATGATACATTAGATGTGTGTAGTCAAACTTGTAATGGTTTTCTTTATCCATCATTTGGTTCTATTAACTTACCAGTTGAACTTTGTGGAAAAATTGTGAACACTACCTTTGTTGTTGTTCCTACTTCTAATCAATTTCAAGTTAAGCTAGGTTTTCCTTGGTTAAATGCTATGCATGCTATTGCTTCACCTATCCATAAATGTCTTAAATTTGTTCATGATGAAGAAGTGAAGATGGTTAATCATAGTTTATATCAACCTTCTAGGCCTAGAGATTGTGTTGCTCTTGATTTCTTCTGGCCTTCATTACCTAATTCATGTCCTTCTCGACCTGATAATCTTTTCCGTTCATATCAAGCTTATAAACATCGTAAGATTTGCTAATTAAGTGTACCTCCTATGGATCTTAGTCGTGGTCTTTTACCTACACCTTCTGTACCTCCTTTAACTATGGCTTCTAGTTATGTTAATCAAGTTCCCCCTATTGCTAATAATCCTATTGATCTTCCTAAAGAACCTATGAGGGATCCTGTGATTGTTCCTCCTAGTTCTCAACCTATTTCAAGTAAAGTAAAGCGTAATTGATTTGCTAATGAACCTCATAAGAAGCATCATGCTCATGCTAAAGCTCGTAATTCTATTCTTCAAAAATCTCTACCTTCTTCGGATAAAACTATGCATGATGTTGTTACTAATAATGATGATAAGATGCATGATTATGATGATTCTATTCATATCTTAGATTCTATTTTGATTAATTTGGATGAAGAAGATACTCTTGATGATACTGACGATGTTAATGATGAATATGACAATATTGACATTGACATTGATTTACCTAATATACTTTCATCACAATTGATTATTACATCTAGTGTCGAACATTTTGATTCTCAAGAGGATCCTTTTTTGGAACTGGCTATCATTCCTACTGTGTTGGATATAGTCCCTCTTGCGAGTTACCCACCTTCCCTAAATGATATACAATGAGATGGGGAGAGTAGGTGGCACACTTGATCGGCTTGTCCTTTATGGTAGCTTTTTTGTACTGTGCTTCTCCCGTGATGTGTTTGCTAAATGTTGTTAGATTCTTTTATACGACCCTTGTTACTCAGTTGGTGCAAGGTGATAACAGAATCAAACCTATTGTACAATTCCTCTATATGTATCTCTATTCCTGTATATGTTGTTTCATGTTATGTTGTAACTGTGCTATTGTTTGTAAATGTTTCCTTGTGTAATCTGCTTGGATTCGAGACTTGGTAGCACTGATTCTTTTGTGGTCTCCATGTCATGGTCCAAAAAGATTCTTCTTCATATATCTTATGTGATCTTTCCTCCTTTGTGATTTTAGTTCTACTTTCTTTGGGGAATGATGTCAATTCATTTGCAATAATATCATATATATATATTATCTTATGATCATACTGATCCCACGGCAGGTAGATCCCTTTTGTGTTCTTTGTATGTTTTTGTGGTATTTCCCTTGATTTGTCTTCATCTGGGGGCATCTCGTAGTGGAAATGTAATCAGTGGAGTTGTTTATGTTTCCATTAAAGCCATTGCTCCTGTTAAAGTGTTAGCAATAACTTTAACGTGGGGGCATATGCTATGCTCACTTATTGCACACACGCACTTTTCGATATGCATATATTATTTTTCAAGATACCTTTTCTCCCTTTTTGGATTAGTGACTAATCCTTAAAACATGGATTTATATTTCAGGATCTCTTGATCCCTCCAGTTTCAACTATATATTTTTGATCCCTTAAGGTCAGAGGTGTCCTTAAGACTGGATCTCTTTTGCTTTTGGTTTTATTCTTATGGAATAGAATATTCCTAAGGGTGAATCCTTGATGGGTTGACTAGTGAGTAGCCACATTCACTAGGTAGTTCAATTCCGTCTTTCCAGTTGCGCTATTTCCTTGTGTGGTTCACAATGGGACATAAGTTCTAATTGGGTGAGATAATCACACCCTCTCTCTCTCTCTAGAGATGTCTCTCTTATTGTGATCTTGGAGTTGATGAAGACTTGAGTCCCTAGAGGCTTGATGTTTCTCTTTGTCCCTTTGATTACGATAAGATTATCTTTTCATTCTGATCTCCTTTACCAAGAGTTTGCATCGAGTCCATACTCTTGCTAAGGTGGGGACTTAATGTATTGTCTTAAAATGGAAGCACTTCCATGATAAGAGCATTTATCCCTCTAAGTGAGTGGTCTGGGGTCATGTTAAGTGCCTTGATTAGGTGTTTGCATGTATCTAGCTTTCTCCCCCCGTTCCGCTTCTCTCTCCACCTATTTTCACTTTATTTATGCATTTCCTAGCATTTTGGATTGAGGTCCTGAGGTTTTTGACCTCAAGGTCAAAGAAAACCTTGAGGGTCAATGACATTCTTGACCCTGACCTAGGGCGGGGTCTACCTCATCCTTGACCCAGATTTCAAATTTCAGGTTCCAATGATTTCTAGATGTCGGGTTTCATAAATATTTGTTTTCTCGCTTCCAGGTCGGCCATTTTGGGTTTCAGAATGGTAAATCCTTAAATTGCATTTAATTTGGATCCATTTCTAGGGGTTAAGGTTAATTAAGATTTAATTCCCCAATGTCAGCCTTCTCTAGAGGTTTGTGCCCTAGATCACTATAAAAGGAAGCCTTCCTCTCTCATTTTCTCCATCAAGTTTTCATATCTCTCAATCAAGTTTTGTGAGAACATCTACCAAGCAATTTCATAATCTCTCAAGCTCTCAAGTGCAATCAAGCAATAAAGAAGGAGAAGGAAAGAAAGCAAGCATTCATTCATCTTCAAGCCTAGCATCCATTCAAGCATTCAAGAATTCATCAAGGAGATCCATTGTTAGCCATTGAAGGATTCAATCTCTTTGGAGCCCCCTTGATGATTTCTCCATCCACATTCATCCAAGCCTCCTCATATCAAAGATTCATTCAAGATTGGTATTGAAGATCAAATGCCATTGATTTGAGACATCCTACATTCATTCTACATCCATTGGAACATCCGTACTTGTGGATTCAAAGATTCGAATCCTCTACAAGGACTTCAACATAAGCAAGGTGAATTGTTTCATTTACTTTGTTTATGCACATTACAATTTCAATTCAATTTCAAGGTTAATTCCTAAATTGGGGTTTGACCAAGGCAAACCCCCCATCCAAACACCAAAAACCATCTTTTTCTTGCAGGTACAGGTGTAGAACTATGGATATGAGCTTGGATTTGGATACCATTTTCGGTGAACTTCTGAGATCCGCAAACAAAGTCTAGGATGACCTTCAAAATCTCAAAGTAGTCTTTGACCTTTTATCGGGGTCAAAGACTACCTGTTGTTGGAAAGATAAAAGTTTTCTGGATTTTCTTCATCTCGGCATTTCCAGTCCAAAATAGGTTGCAAAATTGCCCGAAACTGCACACAGACATCATAACTTAGCATTTTCTAGATCTACCCTATTTTGAGGTTAGTATTTTCCTTTCAATTATTTTAGATTTTAAGTATATACTATTCATAGTGAAATATAAGGTTTTCTTCTTCATTCATATTCTCCATAGATTGATTCTTTTGTGTATTAACCTTTTGGTTGATCAATTTGGATCTTTCCTTTGGGAATTTGGATTTAGAAGTAGATCTCATATTTCCCCCATTCATTTTAACATGAACACTATTCTATCCTATTCAAAGGGAAACTACAACTACCTCCTAAATCTAAGATCACTCCATAAATGAGGATCAATTACAGACTCATAAAGTTTCAAAATTGAAACAACATTAACCATAAACAAATCTCCTAGGAATATAGCATGTTGAGGAAACTAAATCCATGCATTGCATGCAACAGAAAGTAGTAATTGACTTGCCCCGCTTGCGAAGATTTAGCACTTCTCGGTTGGCTTTGACTATTCTAGCACCACAATGTCGGTCCTTGAATACCCGTGGTAAACACCTGCAAAATAATGAATGTGCATACAACCTCCCATATACATATATATTCTTATAATCAATATTAGGAAAAAGGTGTAAAGTTCCAATTAACACTCTTGCAAGTCCTATGGCTATAGGAGGAGGACTACCCAAAACATAGCATAAGCAGGGAAACATTCATCAGCATGTATAACTACTGTATTATACCATTCCTATCCATGAATTCAAGAAAATATCATGTCTTTAACTATCCACATTTCTATTCCATGTCTAAACTATATGTATATATATATATATATATATATATATATATATATATATATATATATATATATATATATATATATATATATATATATATATATATATATATATATATATATATATATATATATATATATATGACATAACATATACATAAAAACCATTTCATATGCTTGAAAACTATAAATTCATGTCTGTGTGCAAATAACTGTCTGAAAAGAGGATAAAAAGTACTAAGAAAGATGGCGTTTTAGAGGCTCATCAATAAGTGTTTATGTTTTATTAAGTTTTATATGCCCACAAAATTTTCTATACACCTCCACACAACACACACACATAAGATATAAAAATATTCCCCATTGAATTGAAATTGTAGTAATAAACAAAGTAAATGAAATAATTCAGCTTGCCTATGTTGAAACCCTTGTGGAGGATTTGAATCCTTGAATCCACAAGTATGGATTGAATGAAAATATTCACCATATATTTTTATATCTTACAGTTAATTATGGAGGACATTATTATACATAATAGATAATAAATACATGAAAAATCCATGATAAAATGTCATAATCCTTATTCAAGTGAAAAAGTTCACTCTACAACTTGCATGCAATGATTTAAAAATAATAATCATGGAGATACATTTTTATATTCATTAGAAAATAAGGCGAATACATGTGAATGATTCAATACATATGATTATGGTAGAAGGTAATGATATATATTTATTGAGATTTGTTTTTAATTATTTAGTTCAAGTTTAAGAGTAGCATCTACAATCTCTCCAAGATATTGAATTGTCAAGTCATGGACATAACTCCTTTGTCTATGCCAACACATGATTCAAATGCATGTCTAAATGAAAGAGAAAAAATTATTTAAATATAAAAAATATGGGTGTGATATGACTTCAATAAATTCCTCTTTGGTGGAAGGATAATGATAAAGGTGGAGCTTTTTTCCATTCACCAAAAGCATCTTGCATTCTTAATCTAATGTCTTGTTTATCTTTTTAATTTCATAGAGCCATATAATGTGCTTATAATTTTCCATTTAATTCATTGAATTTGGAATAAAATAGGAGGATCCAATCTCCTAGATCCAATATTCTCTATCTCATTAGATAAATTATGCCCCGCTATCTAAAAAAATGTTCTAGGCACGATTTATCTCAAGAAAATCTTGTTATACAAGAAGTAGCTAACCTTTTTCTCTCTAGCTAATTGTAGTTCTTGGACTTCTAACCATTTTTTATGTAGTCTATACATACTTAGATGTATTCATTTCATAAAAATTATGGTGATATTAGAACAAAAAAATATAGGTCTCATTGCTTAATTGGTGTTTGTGTGTGTGTCTATATATATATATATATATATATATTAAGCATATAATATATTAGAACAAAAACACATTAAGCATATAATATATTAGCTAAATAAATAACACATATGGAAATACATAGGAGGAACCCCACATATAAGGGAAGAGTACAAACCAATAGGTGGAGGCCACAACCTGGGTGGGGAAATCCACCAAGCCTCAACACACCCACCAAGATATATATTACATGGAATTTGACTATGAAGAAGAAGAAGAAAAATAGAAACACAAAACTACATAACATAATCAATGAAGGACAAAGTGAGAAGAAAAGCCCCCTCAAATTGAGGATAAAGTTCATCCAACTTAGTGAAAAAGAGAGAAAGCCCGAAGAAGTAATCCAACAACAAAAATGTATCCTCAGGAGTGAAGAATTATTCATTGTTAGAGTGGAAGATACCCATTAATGCATAGTTATCATTTTCCATAGACAACTTGAAGAGATCCCATGCCTCCACCATATTTTCCTCATAGACTTCTTTGTTGAAGTAAAAAATACATCCAAGCCTTCTAGAGATTATGTTTGGATTGATTTTTTCAACCCCTCGAGATACATTCTCCCATTTATGGGAAACTACAACATGATTACCAATTGTCATCACCCAATCAAAATTCCCTATAGCTTGGAGAAGGGCCAAAAAGACTAGTTTATACACAATCCCATCATGCAGATGGGTACCACCCACATTGTGTTGAACAAGCTACAAAATAAATTTCTTAAGATCATCATCATCAAATTTAAATAATCTAGAACACTGCTCCTCCAATGTTTTCTCAAGGCATTGACATTGAATCCCAAAGGTTTGATCCATTGCCAATTCCAAACTCAAAAAATAGTCAACAAGAAAATATTAGCACCAAAAAATGTGATATATCTCACCAATCGTCCCCCAAGAGAACCAAGGATAAAGCCTAGGTTAATAAAACCACTACCCCATGGGCTTCCAAAATGCCAACAACACTAAATGAAGAGCAGAGATGGAGTAAATAGACATGGGAAACTTGTCCACAATTTGGAGAAACAACAACAAGAGTCGTACGATCCACAAGAAAGTTATAGTAGGTGGGCCAAGATGACATACAAAGGACCCCCCAACATACCATACCTCACCTTGAGAGAAGAAAAAGACCTACATGAAGAAGAATCAACACACATGCTTAAATAATTTTGAGAAACCATCTTCAACTCGCAAATAAAGCCAAATCTATGAATAACACCATCGAAAACATGCTTAGACCGTATGCACAATGCTGACAATAAACTGAGCAGCAAACAACCACATTCTGTATGCATTGATAAAAGAAAATGAAAGTGGAGATTGCAAAAAAAACTAAACCATCAAATCTTGTCATGGAAAATTATAGTCCACAACATACCCACCACCACCAAAACCAACCAACCACTTCAACCACAAAACCACTAACAAGAAGGACAAAGAGATGAGAACATAAAATAAACATTAATC
Organism: Chamaecyparis obtusa; assembly: GCA_027943335.1. Classification (NCBI taxonomy): domain Eukaryota; kingdom Viridiplantae; phylum Streptophyta; class Pinopsida; order Cupressales; family Cupressaceae; genus Chamaecyparis; species Chamaecyparis obtusa. The sequence goes on from BSBK01004556.1 coordinate 97,600, forward strand.
CTACCATCTAATGCATAAGAGGAAACGACAGAAGAATACAAGCTGCACCAACTATTGGAAAAAGGCCAAAAAGAAGATGAAATGTACTCCATCCCAACACCAAGACACTTACCCTTAAATTAAAGCATTAACTTGTCCTTCATTTTGTATTTGCAAAATTTAGGAAATAATACAATTTTTTTCGTAAATTCATTGCCTATACTCTCTAAGAATGGCATTCTTAAGATGTTTTCTGATGGCAAGATCCCTTGGATTGTCCTAAGTCTTACGTCCTATGAATGCCATTTTCAAAGGTTTCCATCATGTTTTTCTTTGTCTTTCTTGCAATGACAAGTTTTCTTCCTTGACTACATGTACTCTATTTTGGTATCTTTAAAGTCTTTGATTGATTTTTCTTGGTTGTTTTATTTATTTTTAGGTTTTTTTCATCCTAGATTTATTGCTTTTTGAATTTTGCTCATTTTGAGCAATTGTAGGCCTAATTCAAAGCTATATTTTAAGAGATAATAAGGAATTAAGTAACTTATAGGTGCTTTTTCTAAGCTTGACTGTAGGTCTTTGTTCTTTATTGAAAAACTTGCGATGTGGAATCAAAAGTCCACCAAAGCCTCTTAAGTCATGAAATACGATCTTTTGTGAGTCATTGCAACTTGTATTGGGTGTCATTCACTTGCATTAAGGGAACTAAATTCCACTATTACATATTTGAAAGGAAATGTGTAAACTTGGTGGAATTTTTAAACATGTAAGTGGGCTTTTAAAGCCTAATTGCATGTCTTCTCCTTAACTCAAAATGCATGTAAAAGACAAATTAAAACCCACCTTTTTGCATAAAGATGTTATCTTTCTAAGGCATTACAAGTCTTCATTTTAAAAGTTTGAATGATGTAACTGAGATTTTAAAGCATGTTTGCAACTCATTATGACTTTATAAACATAAGTATGCTTGCATCTTGAATCCAAAAGCTCGTCTCCATTATTGTTTTGTTTTAAAAACTCAAAACAACTTGCACAAGCATGAGGAAAGTTTGTCTACATGTTATGTTATTGAAAACAAATCTCCAAAACTTGTGAAGTGGTTATAAAATCCCGTTGCAGGTATTGATAATGTATTCCATGTTCATGAGGCAATGTTTGGAGTTGTATCATCAATTCAAAAGCCCACCCTAAGGCTTTAACAAGCCAGTTTTCAAAAAACAAGTGCATTTAAAGCTTGCATTTTGAATTAAAAAGTCTGTCATTGCTACCCAACACTTGCGTTTTGAATTAAAAAGCTTGTCATGACTGTTTTAAAGTATTTCTATGCTTGTATTAATGTTGAAGAAGCCCACCTATGCTTGCAACGACATGTCTAAAGCTTGTCTAGGGAAAATGTAAATGTTTTTGCAAAGGAAATGTTATTTACAAGCATTCTCAACTTGTAACATTAATGATAAAACCCATCTTGGGTATTTGGAGATTTTGAAGATGCAAATACTTGTTGTTGTAATGTCATTCCTAAAGCCCGTTTAGGGAAAATGCAAGTGTTATTAATTTAAAATAACACTTCCAAGTTGTAGTGCAGTTTCATAAGCTTGTATTAAGGCAAAATCAAATCATTTGGAAGCTTATTTTAATCATTACAAACTATATTTTTCCTCTTCGAATGCCATTTTTTTTCTTCCATTGCAAGTTGTCTTGCAAATACAAGCTAAAACCACATTTTGATGTTTAAAGTAGTCTTTGTAGTTGCTATTCTCAAGAAAATTATTTCTCGTTCATAGTCATTTGTCAATGAATGCTTATGGACTAAAAATGCATTTATTGAAGGAGGATTTAGTCAAGATTGGTTGCTTATTTAACCAAGATTCAGAGGCCATTCTCTAAATCCAAACCAATAGGGATTTGAGGCTTTTTCTTCAAAGTTCAATCATCTTTTTCTTCACATTTTGGGTTTTAAAAGGATATTTGTGAAGTATTGTCTTCACAAGCAATGCATGTTCTTCCCCCCCAAAAATGCAAGTTAACAATATGAGTTTTTTCTGAAAGATGCAAGTTGCAATGCAAAGATCTTCCCCTCAAGAAAAAACTTCAAGAGTAAATATTTTTCCCACTTGTAGACGGGATTATAAACCCCATTTGTAAGTTTATTTTTCCAAAAAGAGCTAAATTTTTCCCTACTTGCAATTGGACTTAAAAATCCCACTTGCAAGTGTTTTCCAAGGGCATATGAATTCTCTTTCCAACCTGCAAGTGGGCTTTAAAAACCCATTTGTAGGTAGAAAAACCTTTCCAAAATGGCTTGTAATTGGATCTAAAAGCCCCACTTATGAGTAAGAAGTACCTCCACTTGTGTATATACGCACTTTCACTTCATTTCCAAACCAAATATTTGTATTTCATTCACATAAAGTGCTACAGAAAACCCCCATTTTCAACTTTTCTCCCATTTAAAAGGCTGATTTCATGCACTTTCTTTCATATTTTATTGCTCAAGGGTCTTCCAGTCATATCCAACATGCATAGCTCCATATTTGCAAAGAAGAAAGATTCATGACTTCTCTTGTCTTCCCATATGATCTACCCAATCAACATATATGGCATTGGTCTTATTTTGCGAGCAGATTCCAAGACTAAAGAGTGATATGAGGCAAGAATAATCACACGATGAGACCACACAAGGAAAGGGATGAACGATGGAATGTTTATGGGGATAGAATTATTTCAAGACATAGATGGAAAGAAACAAATGTTCTTTTCAAGTAACCATCATTATGATGCAGAATAATCAAGGATTGTTGGATTGCGGAGAGAGGGGGTGAATCAATAATCCTTGATTCTTTGTACTTTAATTTTTTTCTCTAGTTAAACTCGGTGTCAACTCGGTCAAACAAAATTCAACATTTACCGACAACAGTAAATAAACTTCATCAATTAGGAATAACAATCACATAAATCATTCAACACATATAATACTAGTATTTAACATGGAAACCAATCTTTTAGAAAAACCACTGTGGGAATTGTCACCCACTAAAGAAATACTTGTTTGAAGTATGATTGGTTAAAAGACAATCTTGTTAAAGATTACAATACACACTACTAAGTGTGACTCAATTAAGGGATTTGCCTCAGATCTGTTAGGATCTTCACCCCGTTAGGAGTGGCATGGTTAAAGGTCTTCAAACACTCTTTAGAATGTTACCTTTTTCAAGCATTTTACAATAAGAATATTAAGTCCACTCGGTTAAGAAATTTTTCTGTTACAAATTTTAATAAGTAACAGTGAATAAATTGACCTGTAAATCTGCAACTATCCTTTGCATAATCAGATCCTTTGTGCGCTCTTCTTCTTCACTTCAATCCTTCACTTTCCACTGGCTTCAACACTTCAAAAAATTCATCTTTCTGACTCATAATTCAACCTTTTCCTTCTTCAATGCATCAGTTGATGACTCAATAAACCTTCAATTTGCCAACAATTTGTTCATACAAATTCATCCTTTATGTAGACTTTGGTTTGTCGCTTAATCTCCTTTATCACGTATTCTTTTAATTAATTTCATCCATCCGATTAATTTCACAAACTATTTCAATGAATATAGATCTCGATAAAATATTTTATCATCACCTTGGAACTTGAAATTTCTTGAAACTTGTTCCTTCTCTTTTTGCCGGTTAGACCTGTACCATAGATCATCATCTTGATTTTTCCTGATTGTAGATCTCTCCAACTAACTCTTCCTTATCATTATACTCTTCCAGCTCATCATAGCTCAACATTAAATGTCATTCTGATCCTTGTATTTAATTTATGTTCCTTGCTCAGTGAATAACTTCTTCTCTTCAACTAAATTTTGGTTAACTTTGCTCAGTGACTAAAATTTTTTTCTTAGTGTCTTGAGTTCCTTTTCCTTTACTGAAACTTACTTTTCTTTTAACAAAATGACTTTTTCTTTTTATCGAATGACATATTCTGCTCAGTAGCCAAAACCATTTTACTTATTGACTTGATATAACCATGTGTTAGGTAGAAAATAATTATATCCACATAATTTTAGCATTTTCCAATTTGTATCAGTTGCCCAATTAAGTTCTTCAACTTCACAATATTTCACTTCTTCTTCTTCTTAACTCATTCAACTTATATCATACTCCAAATGATATGGAAACACAATATAGTTCAGAAAATAAATTGCTTGACATCAATGACAAGATAATAACTGATCTAGTCTTTCTACTATCTTGTATACCTCTAATCTTATTTGGTCTTCATCATCATCACCATCAGTTCTAGTAACAAGGATGTGAGTTCTTATTCCAGTTTGAGATATTTCTACCAAACTTGAACACATCAATCATAGAGCATCATGTAGCAGCATGAAAACCGACAAAGGATGATGTAATAGGAGTCGTGTCTGTCAGACACTTAGTTTATTTTCATCATGCATTTTTAATTTTGTAATTGACAAATTACATGTAATTGGGAAATACATTGTAATTATAGGGGAACTTTCACTTGTACAGTGACTGCATGTTATCCTTGTAGGTGCATTAAGACCTATAATCTGGAATAAGTCAAAATAGGTTTTTGAATAAGTCAAAGTCTTTTGGGTTTCTCCCACCTTTCTCTATCATCCCCTCACCTATATATAGGAGGGTGCCTCATTGTAATTAGGATCTTTTGGCAATAAAAGAAAACTCTGCCAATTTTTATATGCACTCTAAGACTTTGAGCTTAGATGTAAATTACATTGCTTTCAATAAAACATGCAAATTGTCTTGAGACTTTGTGCCAATCCAAACTTTGATGTGACGACATTTTCTTGAGTTGGTTGTGAGTTTTATGCTTTGTACAAGAGGGATTTGGATTCAATCTTGCAGACTTTGAGTTATATATTGTGTTTAGATTTGTAATTTGGTTTCAAGTTTGATCTTGGAGACGTTGGTCTTAGTATCAAATCTAAGATTAACATAGGACACTCGAGAAAGGGAATAGCTTGTAGACTTTTTGCTGCTTAATTTTCTTCATTTGTGCATGCAAGGTGAAATATGTGTTGTTGAATTTGAGGTGCACATGAATTTCATTCTTGTTCTCAAAATCTCATAAGGAGCCATAGAAAGACTTTGATCTTTCATGAGTTTATTGGATGCATAAAATGTTGGTACATTGAAGATTATTCTTATGTCTAATCTTCTATTTATCAGAATTATTTCTCCAATAGATACTTTTCAAGTGAATTACACTATTGCGTTAAGATTGTATTGTAGTAGTAACATCTATTTTGAAATAAGAGAATATGATGAATGTCCCACCCTAATTTAGCTTAGTGTAAATATGTAGTTAAGTGTTTTGTTGATTCTAGTAGCAATAAGAGGGGGGAGCCTTCCTTGAGAAGTAGGAAAGATTGTGTCTCACATGTTGTGGCTGGAACCATTGTTTTGGAATTGATCCTTAAAAAATGTTGGTTGCAAAACTTTCATAGTTTTGTAAGTTGTGGTCATAGTGACTTACAAAATTGTCACCTGAAAATTTTTGGTGACTCTACTAGGGACATGCCATGCATTCGAAAATCTCATGTTTTCATTTGAAGTATACCTGTGTCCTATTCATTGTAATTTTATTTCTTGTAGTTTTTTAGACTTTCACTAAGGACATGTAAATGGCTGCCCAAGGTCCTTGGATAAATGCTTTTGGTCCATTGATTGTATCTATACCTCTACATGCTCTTGTTGATTTCTCACAAAAGAATTTTCCCAAGTTATTTGAGGATGGAAAAAAATTGCATCTTGATGAACATATTGTTTCTTTTTTACATTGCATGTAGTGTTCATGGTATTGAACATGAGGACGTGTCTATGAGGTTGTTCATGGAAACTTTCCAAGGTGTGGCTTCTGACTGGTTCTATAATGTTGCACTACAAGTTATCACAAACTAGGCTACTCTCACAACCAAGTTTGAAGACAGGTTCAAAACCCTAAAGATGTGCATGCCCTATTGGCTCAACTTACTCAGTTGAAAAAGGTGTGTCATGTACCTATGTGTGAATTGGTTTCTTATTTCAACAAGTTGACTTGAAGAATTCTCATTGTTACTCAACCTACAACTGCAAATTTGAAGTGTTTCTTTGTCAACACTTAGATTATCAAAGTCAATTTTTGGTTAAGAATAGCAGCCCTGGCTACTCTTGCAGCCGCACAGACTTTGGCAATTGAAATCAAAGATGACCCTCATTCTTTCCGGGCAGATAATAATAGAAACAAGTGGGATTAAAGAAAGTTCTTTTTCTTCCATTTCATTTTCTTCCATCATAATTAAGGATAGATCTTGTGGTCAGAGGTTGACAAATGAGTTGGTTTCCCTTAAAAATAAAATAGCTCAAGGTATGTTCTTCATTCCTCATGAGGATGTACAAAGGAAACCTCTTCCCAATGATGCTTGTAGTCCGACTAGTGGGAATCAACAAAAGTTAGTTTCATCACCAAAGAAACTTTCTATTAATGCATCATCAATAAAGGCAACAATGAAGCATCCTAAATCTAAAGCTAGAAATCTTGCTATTCTCTTCCAGGAAAAGGAAGCAAACATAACTGGCAACTCTTGTTTCTTTTTTTGCATTCTCAGAAAGTCATTGATGAAAAGAAAAAGATGAAAAATCATTTTTATGATGTTCAAGAGAATGAAGGAAATTATGTCATTAGACATGAAAATATGGACATACAAGCAAGTCCTAATCAAGCTAAAAATGATGCATTTGTATCTCAAGGTCATGAACTTGAATACACTTTTCATGAATGTCCTACCCCAGAGCTTGAAAAGAAAATTCTCAACAATCAAGACTTTCCCAAGTTTGGAGTTTGTGAACAACATACTAAGGTATGTAGTGCAGACATGCTGTCACTTGAATCACATGAGAAAAGTTTTCCCAATGAAACTAAGGTGCTAGTGGTTGATGAACCCGTTGTTCAAGTTGCAGATGGAAATCAAATATCAGTCTTTGTTCAATCAAGGGGATGTCCCATAAGACATCTTTCTTGGTTGGAGGCCAAGGGAAAGTCAGTAGTTCCACTTGTACCTAAGCATGAAGATACAATTGAGGAAGAGGCTAAAAATGCATTTGTAGTTCAGAAGGAACAATCTAAATTCATGGACCTATTTTGGGGAAGAAGTAAACATGATTCATCTCAAGAAGGTGAACTTGTTCATCTCTTCCAAGAGGTGTTACATCAAGCATTGACATCATTTCTCCAACTATTCATCTATTATGTTTGCAAAGTTTCCTGTGAACATGCAAGGTACTACAAGCTGCTAAAAAATGGAAGCTATTTTGCTAAATCGGTAAGTGGTTTCATTTGCAAGGTTCCTTTTCTGGCTATTTTTAATTAGGTAGGTTTTCTCTTTTTAATAAGTGTGTTCGCACAAGTTTGTGTTTTGTTTTAACTGTCTATTTTTCATCAATTTTTTCATCCTTTTTTTGTTTTTGATGCATGACTCTACAGACCAATAAATACTAAGGCACTTAGAGATCTAGATTTTACATTCCTCATTGTTTCTAAGATCAAATGAGTTACATTCCCCAATTAGAGCCAATTGTTGTCCTTCATTTTGTATTTGTAAAATTTAGGCAACACTACAAAAAATTTCATAAATTCATGGCCTATACTCTCTAAGAATGAGATTATTAAGATGTTTTTTGAAGGAAATAAATTATCCCTTGAATTGTCCAAAGTATTACGTCCTACGAATTCCATTTTTGAATGTTTGCATCGATTTTTTCTTTGTCTTTCATGCAATGACAAGTTTTTCTTCCTTGAATGCAGCTACTCAATTTTTGGTATCCTTCAAGTCCTTGATTGATTTTTCTTAGTTGTTTTATTTGTTTTCGATTTTATTTTTGTCCTGGAATAATTTATTTTCAAATTCCTCTCATTTCAAGCTATCGCATGCCTAATTAGAAGCTATATTTTAAGAGATAATAAGGAATTAAGTAACTTGTAGGTGGGGTTTTTAAGACTGATTGCAGGTCTTTGTTCTTTATTTAAAAAGCTTATGATGTGGAATCAAAAGTCCACCAAATCCTCTAAGTCATGAAATACAGGCTTTTTGTGAGTCATTGCAACTTGTCTTGGCTGCCATTCACTTGCATTAAGGGAAATAAACTCCACCATTACATATTTGAAAGGAAACATGTAAACTTGGTGGAATTTTTAAACATGTAAGTGGGCTTTTTAAGCCTGACTGCATGTCTTCTCGTTAACTCAAAATGCATGTAAAAGACAAATTAAAACCCATCTTTTTGCATAAAGATGTTATTTTTGTAAGGCATTACAAGTATTCATTTTAAAAGTTTGAAAGAGGTAAGTGGGCTTTTAAAGATCGTTTGCAACTCATTATGACTTTAGAAACATAATTATGCTTGCATTTTGAATCCAAAAGCTTGTCTCCAGTATTGTTTTGTTTTAAAAACTCAAAATAACTTGCAAAAGCATGGAAAAATATCGTCTACATGTTATGTTATTAAAATTAAATCTCCAACACTTCTAAAGTGGTTATAAAATCTCATCGAAGGTATTGATAATGCATTTCATGTTCATGAGGCAATGTTTGTTGTTGTATCATGACTTCAAAAGACCACCCTAAGGCTTTAACAAGTTATTTTTCAAAAAACAAGTGCATTTACAACTTGCATTTTGAATTAAAAAGCTTGTCATTGCTACCCAACACTTGCGTTTTGAATTAAAAAGTTTGTCATGACTGTTTTAAAGCATTTCTATGTTTGTATTAATGTTGAAGAATCCCACCTATGCTTGCAAAGACATGTCTAATGCCCGTCTAGGGAAAATGTAAATTTTTTGCAAAGGAAGTGTTATTTACAAGCATTGTCAACTTATAACGTTAGTGATAAAACCCATCTTGGGTATTTGGAGGGGTTTTTGAAGATGCAAATACTTTTTGCTATTGTAACATCATTCCTAAATCCCGTATAGGGCAAATGAAAGTGTTTTTAAAAGGAAAATAACACTTTCATGTTGCAACATGGTTTCAAAAGCATGTATTAAGGGAAAATAAAATTATTTGGAAGCTTGTTTTAATCATTACAAATTGAGTTTTCCTCTTAGAGCGTCATTTTTGGCCTCCATTACAAGTTGTCTTGCAAATACAAGATGAAGCCATATTTTGATGTTTGAAGGAATATTTGTAGTTTCTATTCTCAAGAAAATTGTTTCTCATTCATGGCCATTTTCCAATGAATGCTTATGGACTAAAAATGCATTTATTGAAGGAGTATTTAGTCAAGATTGGTTGCTTATTTAACCAAGATTTTAAGGTTATTCTCTAAATTCAAACTAACGTAGATTTGAGGCTTTTTCTGAAAAGTTCAATCATATTTTTCTTCACATTTTGGGTTTGCAAAGGAGATTTGTGTAGTATTGTTCTCACAAAAAATGCATGTTCTTCCCCCCAAAAATGCAAGTTAACAATATGAGTTTTTCCTAAAGATGCAAGTTGCAATGCAAAGATCTTCCCCTCAAGAAAGAACTTCAAGAGTGCATATTTTTCCCACTTGCAAATGGGATTAAAAAAATCCATTTGTAAGTTTATTTTTCCAAAAAGAGCTAACTTCTTTCCCTACTTGCAATTGGAATTAAAAACCCCACTTGCAAGTATTTTCCAAGTGCATATGAAGTCTCTTTCTAACTTGCAAGTGGGCTTTAAAAACCCGTTTGCGGGTAGAAAACCTTTCCAAAATGACTTGTAATTGGATAAAAAACCCCACTTATGAGTAATAAGTACCTCCACTTGTGTTATGCACTTGCACTTCATTTTCAAACTAAATATTTTGTTTCATCCACCTGTAGTGCTCTAGAAAAACCCAAGTTTTCATCCTTTCTCCCATTTAAAAGGATGATTTCGTCCACTTTCTTCCATCTTTTATTTCTCAAGGGCCTTCCAGTCATATCCAACATGCACAACTCAAGATTTGCAAAGAAGAAAGTTCCATGACTTCTCATGCTTTTCATTATGATCTACCCAATCAACAGATGATGACATTGGTCTTATTTTGTAGACAGATTCCAAGAACAAAGAGTGATATGAGGCAAGAAAAATCAGGTGATGGGACCACACAAGGAAAGGGATGAGCGATGAAATGTTTATACGTATAGAATGCTTTCAAGATAGAGATCAAAAGAAATAAGTGTTCTTTTTAAGTAACCACCATTTTGATGTAGAACAATTAGGGATGCAGGTTCTTATTCCAGTTCGAGATGTTTCCACCAAACCTGAACACATCATTCAAGGAGCATCCTGTAGCGGCATGAAGACCGACAAGGGATGATGTAATAGGAGTCATGTCTTTTTAGCCACTTATTTTATTTTCATTGTGCATTTTGTAATTTTGTTATTGACAAATTACATGTAATTAGGAAATAAGTTGTAGTTATAGGGGAAATTTCACATGTACAGTGACTGCATGTAATCAGATTGCAAATACATTAAGACCTGTAATCTTGAATAAGTCATAGTAGGATTTTGAATAAGTCAAAGTTTTTTGGGTTTTTCCCACCTTTCTGTCTCAACGCCTCACCTATATATAGGAGGGTGCCTCAGTGTAATTAGGATCTTTTGGCAATGCAAGAAAACTCTTCCAGTTTGCATATGCACTCTAAGACTTTGAGCTTAGATGTAAATCAGATTGCTTTCAATTAAAGATGTAGGTTGTTTTGAGACTTTGTGCCAATCCAAACTATGATGTGATGACATTTTCTTGAGTTGATTGTGAGTTTTATGCTTTGTTCAAGAGGGATTTGGATTCAATCTCATAGACTTTGAGTTGCATATTGCATTTAGAGTTATAATTTGGTTTGAGATTTGATCTTGGAGACTTTGGGTTTCATATCAAATCTAAGATTAACATAGGACACTCAACAAAGGGAATAGCTTGCAAAATTTGTGCTACTTCATTGTCTTCGTTTGTGCATGTAGGGTGAAATACGTGTTGGAGACTTTAAGTTGCTTGTGTGTTTCATTCTTCTCAAAATCTCACAAGGAGCCATGGAAAGAATCTGAGCTTTCATGAGTTTCTTGGTTACATAATGTGTTGGTACACCAAAGATTATTCGTATCCAGAGTCTTTCATTTATCATAATTATTGCTCCAACAGATACTTTGTAAGTGAATTACACCGTTTCTTTAAGATTGTATTGTAATAGTAACATCTATTATGAAATAAGAGAATATGATGAATGTCTTGTCCTTATTTAGCTTAGTATAAATAAGTAGTTAAGTGTTTTGTTGATTCCAGTAGAAATACAAGGGGGGAGCCTTCTTTGAGAAGTAGGAGAGACTGTGTCTCACATGCTATTGATGGAACCACTATTTTACAATTGACCCTTTAAAACTATTAGTTGTAAAACTTCCACAGTTTTGTAAGTTGTGGTCACATTGACTTACAAAATTGCCACCCAACATAAATAGTTTCACAAGTTTTCAAATAGATCAACAACAAGAACCCATCACATACTTGCGAATAGACCAATTAGTGATAACAATCAATATATTGGATTCTAATCAAAAGAACCAAATCAAAGCAAGAAGCATGAGAAACTTCCATGCACATCCTGAGGTAACAAAATGAGATGACCCCCCAACCACCTATTTGAAGATTCAAGACGGAGTGTCAAAAAGAAAATACTATGACGACCCTTCTTCTACTAGTGTGATCCCCTTTGGCTATGACGACCCTTCTTTACTTGTAATATTTGTTCACTATTGTTTGTAATACAAGGTTGTCAAGTTCCACTAGTAATGGTAAAGATGGGTTGTGAACACAATTATTTAATATAGTTATCCCCACATGTAGAAGCTTGGAATGGGATAATTAATGACATAGGAAATGGAAAAACAAGTGACCTTTGAGCTTCTCTAAGTGGGTATTTGGAAGATACAACAAGCATCTTTTGGTTTTCAATCATGTATTGCATTTAATGTAATATTTATTTTCCATGTTTAGGTGCCCAAATTGGGGGGCAAAATTGGAGGAAAAATTTAGTGTCCTTTTGTATTACTTGGAGGTAAGCCAAGGTTTAGCCATGTTTGGAATGGAGAATCTTCTTTGGACAACTTGTTTGGTGTTTTAGAGCTCTTGTCATATCCATATAAACAACTCTTGGATGTAGAAAGAGATGAAAAATTGAAAGAAATGAGTTGAATGGAAGTGAATGCATTGTAATCTCATTTATTTGTAGATAAGGCATACTTCACCTCTCTTCTTAGTGGACTTTTTAAAATAGAGATTGAATTTCTCAACCCTTTTTATTAGAACCTATATTTTTCTCAATGTTTGGTATCAAAGTTGAAGATTAATTGGTGCTAGTTATTCAATTATTTTTATTTCTTAGCTTGTAAAGCTTGTGGGAATCTATTAGAATGAATTTTTAAAGGTTGTTGAAGGTTTATGAGGCTACAATGAATCTTTCTTGAGCTAATTTTATTTTGCACATTTGTGAAATTGGAACCCATGGATATTATCAATGTGATATATGTTAGGAATTGGAAGCTCATGATTATGCATTTTCATGGAGTTGGTTATGTTTTGATAACTTGAAATTCTTGATTGGTTGTTTTGTTCCTTTACGTTGTGGTCATGTTCAGTGATAAGGTATTCAAGTTAGATGGGTACTTTTGACATCTTGGTTATGTGTGTGTGAATTTTGTACCTAGCTGTAGACACAACACTTCAGTAAAACATTAGAGGTTAGCATAAATCAAAATTGTGCAATGAAATAGAAACTAATCTAACTAGGCAATTTATTGCCTTCTAGTAGGTGCGAGTATGATATTCTCAGATTGGACCGAGATCAGTGACCTTGACGACACCTAAACGAAGGATTTGAATGTAGAATCTAGATATGAGATGAATGCAAATTAATCTATATTTTTGGATTTTCTATGCAATAAGATGAGATAAACTGATATGAATCTATTCTATATGAGAAACTAATATGACATGCAATTAATCTAATAATGATATGCGAAATGATATGAATGCTCAAAAATAATGAAAATCTCACAACAACTTTGATTCACACAGATTGATTCTTCAATCACCAATTCGCCAGCGTGAGGATGCAATTCGTGGATTGATTCAAATGAAGAGCTAAGGCCTTAATTTATAGAAATCCAGGACTTTGGAGGTGTATGGAAAAATCCATAAATCACTCTTGATAAACTCAGGTTGATTTTTAAGTTATCAAGAATATAGAGATAGATTAACTCACAAAATCATGCAAATCAGCTTTTTAATTTAAATCAGAAGTTGAGATCAGCTTTCAACTCAAAAGAGAGTTGAGTTTATCTTTAAAACAACTTGAATTGATTTTTTGATTTAAAGTTTAACTGCTTTTTGGATGTGCATAATTAATTATGAATTAATTAAATAAATAAAGTGATTTATCCTCAACTTAACTAATTTTAAAAATAAAACGATTGATTTACAGATTAATCAATTATTAAATCAAACTTTTATTCAAAAACTATATTATTAAATTTGACAATTGACTTTAATTAATTAAATAAGAATTTAATCAATTAGTCATAGGATATTTGATTTATTGTTAAAATTTAAATAAGACAATTTAGCAATAAATATAATTAAATCTAATTAAATAATTAAGTGGCAGTATTAAATCTAATTAATTAAATATTCAGAATATTCAATTAATCAAACTTTAGGATAAATAGGATTTATTGCCAAATAATCATTAAATTAAAGATAATTAGGATAAATAGGAATAAGGAATATTCCCCGATGCAAAATTTAGGATAATCAATTAAGATTCGATAATGTGCTGATGTGCCTTAGGTTAGGACTTTGATGTCGATTTCATTCGATGTGTCGATATAGGAGGTTAATGAACCTATAGCCCATTTTTGGGGTATTCCATTTTGCCCCTCTTTGAATTACTGTGTGAAGTGCAGTGGTTCAAAGACAGTCTGTGTATGATGCTGAAATTGATGTTTGAAATTGAAATTGATATGAGACAGAAACTGTGATACGAGATAGAAACTGATTGAAAGATTTGAAGATATTAGGTCCTGAATGACCAAAGATAATGTTACCTATAACATCAATGAACCGATGATTGTGAAGAAGTGTCAAAATGCCTAAAAAGAACCTTATGATTGTGAAGAAGTGAGTGACCGATTCCAGACCCGATTGTCAATAAGAATCACATTGGTATCACATCTGAACCCTTCAGTTACGAAGAATCAAGGAAATAACACTAATGAACCGATGGTTACGAAAAACTGATACAGTTTACAAGATTAAGAGAATACCATATTGATATGGATCTCGATGAATCTGATATGCCCCAAGCGATGATTGATTTGCCCCAAGCGATGAGGTCTTTTTGATGAATCAACAACTAGATGTGGTTGTTGTCTTGATTATTGAGGAAACATTTGATTTCAAATTTAGATTACAGACTTTGAATGATGTGCAATACCATGCCTCCTTCGGGATGAAAATTGAAATCTGACAAGAAAAGTCAGCGTTGTAGTTTTAGAAGCATGTTAATTGATTTGAGAAGTGGTTAAACACATTCGAGAATGCATTCTACATCATTTGGAGGTCCAAAAGACCAAGTTTGACTAGGTGAAACCATGAGTTGACCATAGTTGACCAAGTTGAAATTTTGATACTTTGATGTAAGATAATCAGTTAAGTTGAATACTAGATTTCTTTGATGATTGAAGGTTGATTATGCAAGTAGTGAATAATATAAACGATCTTAGATTTTGATTTTGATCCTAAAAAAGGATTCTACTTGTTGTTTCATTGGAGGAACCTTCATGTGAGATTCAACTCTTATGATATGTTTTTATCATTTTTGAAGAATCGTTTAAGCATTTAAGTTTAATTCAATAATTTGTGAGATCATGCAATCATGAAAAGTGCAAAATGAAATGCAAACCTAGGACCTAGGACCTAGTCACTGATCATGTGTCGGTCATTCTCATCATTGAATTTTTTAGGTAACCAGATAAATCAATACAATGCTCACTAGTTATGAAACCATAGACATATGAATATTGATTTGTATGCACAGGAATCGATACAACACCCACTAGTTAGGCAACCATGGACATATGAATATTGATTTTATTTTTGGAATGTCGGATTAGATATAAGCACCAAGGCACAAATGCCAGGATGACCTGAATATCATGTCCATTTTGATATAGCAATTTGTATAAGCATCAAAACATAGATGTCGTGATGACTAGAATATGCCTTGCGTACAAAAACATCAAACAGTCAAGAGATCATTCTAAATCCAATGTGAATTACCCTTAGTGACCCTTTATCATTCACATCCTTAGGTAAGATCGCGTTTCACAGTAGGAGAAAGAACATACTAAAAAAGACAATAGTTAGATCAAACTTCCTTGAATTTTCTAGGTATCAATGGTCGAGGTAGTCATGGCCATCCAATTCAAGATAGAGGCTCTTATAGATGAACACCATTTCAATCCAAAATTTTCAAAGTTGTTAGATTTTCACATAAAAGAAGAAGACAAAGAAAAGATTATGCCCCCAGTCATCACTCTCTAAATCTTGTAAAGGACATCATCGAAGAGATTGAGGGAACATAATATGCAAAAATCTCAATGTGAATCAGTAAGCATACAAGGAGATAAAAGCATGTGAAGCATAGATTGTTTTCATTTTGTGTTTGATGTTTGATTGCATTGTTGTTAATGTGTGTGTGAATTTTGTACCTAGTTGTAGACACAACACTTCAGTAAAACATTAGAGGTTAGCATAAATCAAAATCGTGTAGTGAAATGGAAACTAATCTAACCAGGTGATTTACTGCCTTCTAGTAGGTGTGAGTGTGATATTCTCAGATTGGACCAAGATCAGTGACCTTGATGACACCTAAATGAAGGATTTGAATGCAAAATCTAGATATGAGATGAATGCAAATTAATCTATATTTTTGGATTTTCTATGCAATAAGATGAGATAAAATGATATGAATCTATTCTATATGAGAAACTGATATGACATGCAATTAATCTAATAATGATATGCTAAATGATATGAATGCTCAAAAACAATGAAAATCTCACAACAACTTTGATTCACAAAGATTGATTCTTCGATCACCAATTCGCCAGCGTGAGGATGCAATTCGTGGATTGATTCAAATGAAGAGCTAAGGCCTTAATTTATAGAAATTCAGGACTTTGGAGGTGCATGGAAAAAGCCATAAATCACTCTTGATAAACTCAAGTTGATTTTTAAGTTATCAAGAATTTAGAGATAGATTAACTCACAAAATCATGCAAATCAACTTTTTAATTTAAATCAAAAGTTGAGATCAACTTTCCACTCAAAAGAGAGTTGAGTTTATTTTTAAAACAACTTGAATTGATTTTCTGATTTAAAGTTTAACTGCTTTTTGGATGTGCATAATTAATTATGAATTAATTAAATAAACAAAGTGATTTATCCTCAACTTAACTAATTTTAAAAATAAAACAATTGATTTACGAGTTAATCAATTATTAAATCAAACTTTTATTCAAAAACTATATTATTAAATTTGACAATTGACTTTAATTAATTAAATATGAATTTAATCAATTAGTCATAGGATATTTGATTTATTGTCAAAATTTAAATAATACAATTTAGGAATAAATATAATTAAATCCAATTAAATAATTAAGTGGCAGTATTAAATCTAATTAATTAAATGTTCAGAATATTCAATTAATCAAACTTTAGGATAAATAGGATTTATCGCCAAATAATCATTAAATTAAAGATAATTAGGATAAAGAGGAATAAGGAATATTCCTCGATGTAGAATTTAGGATAATCAATTAAGATTCGATAATGTGCTGATGTGCCTTAGGTTAGGACTTTGATGTCGATTTCGTTCGATGTGTCGATATAAGAGGTTAATGGACCTATAGCCCATTTTTGGGGTATTACATTTTGCCCCTCTTTGAATTACTGGGCGAAGCGCAGTGGTTCAAAAATAGTCTGTGTATGATAGTGAAACTGATGTTTGAAATTGAAAATGATATGAAACAAAAATTGTGATATGAGACAGAAATTGATTGAAAGATTCGAAGATATTATGTCCTAAATGACTAAAGATAATGTTAACTATAACTGCAATGAATCGATGATTGCGAAGAACTGTCAAAACGCCTGATTCTGAACCTTATGATTGTGAAGAAGTGAGTGACCGATTCCAGACCCGATTGTCGATAAGAATCACATTGGTATCACATCTGAACCCTTCAGTTACGAAGAATCAAGGAAATAACACTAATGAACTGATGGTTACGAAAAATTGATACATTGTACAAGATTAAGAGAATACCAGATTGATATGGATCTCGATGAATCTGATATGCCCCAAGCGATGAGGTCTTTTTGATGAATCAACAACTAGACGTTGTTGTTGTCTTGATTACTGAGCAGAGATATTGATTTATAGATTTGATTGATGTGCAATACCATGCCCCCTAGTGTTAAGCATTGATTCGCAAAGATTGATTCTTTGATCACCAATTCGCCAGTGTGACGATGCAATTCATGGATTGGTTCAAATGAAGAGCTGAGGGCTTAGTTCTGATACTTGTTCTGTAGGCCCAAAGAGCTAGATTGATCATGAGATGTCAGTCTCTTCCTGTCTTATTAACTGTATGGTGCAAGATTTTCAATAGATTCTTGTTAGAAGCCTCTGCTTGTCCATTCCCTTGAGGATAGTAGATAGATGACCAATGTTGTGTAATCTTGAATTTAGCACATAAATCATCTAGATCTTTGTTCTTGAATTGTCCACCATTATCTGTGATTATGGAATGAGGTATCCCATATCTGCATATGATATAGTTCAAGATGAACATAGATATTTGTTTTCCAGTTGCTTGAGTCAAAGGGACTGCTTCTACCCATTTTGTAAAATAATCTGTAGCTCTGATTATATGGGTATGTCCATTAGAAGAATGAGGATGTATAGATCCTATAAGATCAAATGCCCATTGGTGAAAAGGCCATTGTGTAGTAAAGGGAATTAGATCTCTCCCTGGAGCATGAATTAAGTGGCCATGCACTTGGCACTTTTGATAGTTCTTAGCAAACTTGATAGACTCTTTCTCCATTTCAGGCCAATAGTACCCAACCCTAATAAGTTTTTGAGCTAGTGTTAAACCATTCGAGTGTGACCCACAAATACCATCATGGACTTCCTTTAACGCACATTGAGACTCTTCCCATTCTAAACATTTAAGTAGCGTACCATCTAGACCTCATTTGTATAGATCATGACCAATGATGACATATCGGGAGGCATTACGGATAAGGTATCTCTTTTCATGATGGTTAAAGGTATCGAGAATGATTTGGTCTTTGAGATAGTAGAATAGGTTTTTATATCTGGATGAATCATGACCTACAACAGTGCAAATCATGTGGGTTTCAGGGGAATTATATGCAGGATAAGATAGTGTTTCCACTAGGAACTCGTAGCATAGCTCATGTTCAGGCTACTATAATAGAGTAGATAACGTTGCCATTGCATCGGCAGCCTTATTCTCTATTCTAGGTATTTGCTCAAATGAGATAGATATGAAATACTTCTTTAGATCATCTACCATTCTTTTGTATGGAATAAGCTTTTCATCCTTAGTCTGGTACACATCACTGACTTGATGGATAACAAGTTGGGAGTCTCCATGAATGTGTATCTATGTTACTCTCCACTCAATTGCTAGTTTCATGCCATTAAGAAGGGCTTCATATTCTGCAATATTGTTTGTGCAAGGGAACTTTAATCTGAATGCTTTGGGTATGGATTATCCTTGAGGAGTTATAAATAATATGCTTGCTCCTGATCCATTCTGTGTATAGGAGCCATCAAAGAATAACTACCATTCTCTAGAAGAAAGAGTCATGATAGAGGAATCTAGAAATTCCATTTGCATTGGTGTATCATCAATCATAGGTGCATCTGCTAATTGATCAGCAATAACCTGTCCTTTTATAGCTTTTCTTTCAACATATTCAATGTCAAATTCACTTAAGAGCATGACCCATTTAGCTAATCTACCCGTGAGGGCAGCTGTGGATCAATCTTAGCTACCAAATGTGTGGTATGCACCAACATATAATGTCTCAGTTTCTATGATGCAAAGATCACAGCTAGACAAGCTTTCTCAATCATAGAATAATTCTTTTCGTATGCCACCAATGTCCTACTGATATAGTATATAGCTCTTTCCTTTTTGTTCTCATCATGTTGTGTAAGCAATGCCCCCAGTGATGTATCAGTAGCGGAGACATATAAGATCAAAGGATTCCCTTGAATGGGAGGCATCAAGATAGGAGGATTTGATAGATACTTCTTGATATGGTTAAAGTTGTTCTCACATTCTTCATTCCACGCAAATGTCACACCTTTATGTAATGTTTTTGTAAAAGGCTGTGATATGTCTGCTAGCTGAGATATGAAGTGTCTGATAGATTGAACTCTCCCTTGCAACGTCCTCATTTGACTGATGTTTTTAGGAGGTTGCATCTCCATGATAGCCTTTACTTTAGCTGGATCAACTTCAATGCCTTTCTTGGAGAGTATGTATCCTAAGAGCTTTCTAGAAGTGACACCAAAAGCACACTTCTTAGGATTTAGTCTGAGACTAAATTTTTCCATTTTGTTTAGTATCTTGCTTAAGTCATTTAGATGTTCAACTCTAATCATAGATTTTGCTAAAGTATCATCAACATAATTCTCCATAGTCCTATGCATCATGTCATGAAAAATAGATGTCATGGCTCTCTGATATGTAGCACCAGCATTCTTAAGCCCAAATGGCATGACATTCCAACAGAAGGTGCCCCATGCACATGTGAAAGCAGTTTTCTCTTGATCCACTAGAGCAATTTTTATTTGATTATATCCAAAAAAACCATCCATTAAAGAATACATCTCAAAGTCCGCAGTCATGTCCACTATCATATCAATGTTAGGTAGTGGAAAATCATCCTTAGGGTATGCTCTATTTACATCTCTAAAGTCTTTGCACACTCTGATTGATTTATCTGGTTTTGAAACAGGTACAATAGTAGAGATCCATTCTACATAATCAATAACTCAGATGAATCCGACTTTTAGTAGTTTCTCTAATTCAGCTTTTACCAAGAGTGCAACATGAGGATGCATCTTTCTTAATTTTTGTTTAACTAGTTTTACTCCAGGAGCTATAGATAAATGGTGCATTATAAGATCAGGATCCAACCTTGGCATATCTAAATATTTCCATGCAAAGTTGATCTTCTTCTTTGTGAGGAAGGTTGTAAATTTATGCTTCTCTTCTTCTGATAAAGATTGTGCTACATGGATCAACTATGGTTCTTCTATTGTTCCCAAGTTGATAGATTGAGTGGGCTCAATTAGAACTGGAGATCTGTCTTGTAAATGACTCGGAAGGACATCAAATATCTCATCCTTAGGCACCTCAGAGAGGTTTTCACCTTTGGATACATCTTTTATTTTTACTTTTGTAGGTTCTGAGATTGCCACGAAGTGGTTTTCACCCTCAAAACTCCTTTTCTTTTTATTCTTATTCTTATTTTTCTGACTAAGATACCTGATGTCCGACTCCGTCATGCTAACGCTTGGTTCACTGATGGAAGTCCTCATAGGCTCAATTGCATTGAGGTAGCAAGCAAGGGAATAGTCATTCGGGAAGGTATAAATACCATGGCTTGGGTTTGTGGAGGTTTGATCAAGAAGTTCAGGATGTTGGATAGTCAAAGTGGTGAAAGATTGGGAAAGAGTGTTTACGGATATGGATATGTCATCATCAGTCCTAACTCGACGCTCGAGTTCAAAGGTGATATTACAACTTAAGACATTCAGTTCATGAATAGGCTCAATGTCATTGTGATAGTCCACTTCAGCCATTGGTGGATCAGACTCGATAAGTTCATCATTTCTCTCTAGACTTACGTTGGGTTTAGGTGCATATTGGTGAATAACATCAACATGTTTCTCTGTAATAAGCTCATCTTCTTCTGGAATGGCTCCCCATTCATAGTCTTTAGATTCTTCATCTATGCCTCTAGGAAGTCTAAGAATATGAGTAAAGTCAGGATGAATACCCCAAGAAGGGTTACCCTCATATTCTGATTTGAATTCATACTCATGGGAATATGTCTCAGGATAACTATCACCTTCCTCTTTTTGATTGCCTTCGAGATTAGCTGGTTCTTGTGTTGCAACTATCTCTTGCTCTATAGTAGGTTCTTGTGTTTCTACTACATTAATTCTTTTTATTGGATCATCTTCAGCTTCAAGGAGGTCTTTTATTTCTTTAGGCAAACACTCATAAGGAATGAGCTCATCAGTGGTGTTGGAATCATCACTATTAGATTGTTTAGTTATTTCCCCCTTTAGTTGATTTGCTACGGAAGGCTCAATTTGTTCTAGAACATGTGGCGAGTTCTTGCTAAGATAGAAAGGCTTCTTTGTGTATCCTAGACCTGTTGTATTCTTGTTGGCTCGACCACAATGTTCAAGAGGTGATAGAAGACCCTTACCATGGATTCCTAGAGGTCCTTTTCCTGTATATCCCATTTTAGCTATCAGTTTATCCCCTGGCCCATATGACTTAGAAGGAACCTTCGATACTTTAGAGTCACCAGCTTGAACAACTTGGGATTCAAGTTCATCTTTGTAGAGCCATGCAAGCACAACTTCATCTTCTTCAAATTCTTGCTTAGGTACTTTCTCTACAAGAAATTTTCCTTTATATGCCTCAAGAGGTTCCTTAGATTTTGGTTTGAACTATTTTAGAGCTTGCCCATAAGACTTAGGCGAGATAGGGAGAGATCTCAAAGAAAAGACTGGCTCTATAGTATATTCTCCCATACCATTTTCTTTGTTATTGACCTCTTTTGCAATATCTTCCATCTTAGATGTGGGTGCTACATCTGTTTGCTTAATGGAAGATTCTCTGTTATTAGGAACAAGTTTATCGGCTTTTTCTTTCAAGGTATTGCAAGTTGTTGACACGTCAGCTGGAATGGTTACCTCTATTCCATCACAAGGAAATTTCAAGCACTGATGGTATGTAGAAGGAATAGCTTTCATTTCATGTATCTAGGGTCTCCCTAGAAGGATGTTGTAAGCCAAAGGTATATCAAGAACTTGACATATAGTATCTCTGATGACAGGACCTATTCTGATAGGCAGGACAATTGTTCCCTTGGAGGATCTTTCTTCTTCATCATATGCTTTGATAGTTATTTTCTTTCTAGGATCAATGGCCATTTCTGAAAATCCCAATTGTGTGATCAAGGTGTAAGAACAAATATTCAGACCAATGCCCCCATCTATCAACACACGTTTGACACGACAGTTTTGGATCAAGACTTCAATATGCAAGGGCTGGTTATGCGGATGACTCAAGGAGTTATCATCATCCTCTAAAAAGGAGATATACTATGGAGATGTAAGATGACCAACCATAGCCTAGAATCTGTCTAAATCAAGGTTATTAGGAACATTGGATCCGAGTAGAGCTTTGTCTAGGATGGCTCTATGAGTTGGAGATATCCGAAGCAACTCAAACATGGAGATTTTTGCATTAGTATGTTGGAGTTGTTGAACGATATTGTACGAAGTAGGCCTCGTGTCCTTAGGATTTGAAGATTTAGATGTTGCCCTCTATTTAGAAGTGGAGGACAGATTGAAAGGCACCTTAGGGACATTTGATTGATCTGGGATTTGTCCTTGTAGGTGTGCCTGAGCTTGTGATCAAGTAACTGCGTTAGCTGATTGATTTTCTCTATCTCTTCTTACAATTGTGATGACATTGCAACGCTCGGATAGGCTTGGTTCAACCATATTGATAACAGTATTATTTCCAGGATAGGCATAATTGACCTTAGCACCCACATTAGGCTGAGAAGATGAATCTACTTGGCCATGCTTCGGAAATGGTTCGGTGAATGCTATGTGATCATTATTGCTTTTAGGATTATCAATCACGATTTCTCCATTATCAATCTTGTCTTGAATGGTATGCTTCAAGCGCAAGCAGTTATTAGTTTTGTGACCTTTACCCCGATGGAAATCACATAATCATTCTCTCTCCACCATTTCGGCTTAGAGTCAGGATCAGATTGTTGGATCTCGGGCAAAGAGATGATATTATTAGCCAGTAGAGTTCTCATGGCTGATTCCAAAGATTCTCCAAGAGGAGTGAACTTTCATTTATTATTAGCGGACCAAGATTTGTATTCTGGCTTCTTTTGAGATGATTCAGACACCTTTTGTTCTGAAGCTTTGATAGCTTGGGTACCAATGGTTAGATTGAAAGAAGGTGCCTTAGATGGGGCATGGAGATTATCAACAATGCCATCTGTGACAACGCCCTTATTCTTGTTCCAATTTTTGTTCTTATCCTTAGAACTAGATTCATACTTGTCCTTTTGAAGTGTGACGTCTCCTTTTTTCACAAGTACTTTTTCAATTTTGATTGCATTGTCTACCATCTTATCAAAAGATGTATGATTTTGCATTTGTAAAGGGTAGTTGATTTCTGGAACAAGATTGTTGATGAAAATTTGCAGCTTCTCAGTTTCTAGAATAGGCCTAGCATATAGAGAGAATTTCTTTCTCCATCTTTTGAGAAATGTCAGGAATAGTTCTCCTGGATATTGTTTGAGATTGCAGATATCAATCATGGTGATTGGATGTTGGATGTTGTAGGAGTATTGCTGATAGAACAATTTGATCAACTCCTCAAAGGTTTTTATTGTAGGAGGCATCCTAGAGAACCAATGAATGGTTGACCCTCCTAGAGATCAGGGGAAAAGACGCATCAGATAGGTCGGTTCATGCATGAACTCCATAGATTGAGCATAGAATTCTCTGACATGATCTTAAGGATCAGAGTTTCCATCATACTTATCATATTTCAGCATTTCCACCCTCTTAGGGAATGGTGGCATATACAAGTCTTTATCGAATGGAAAAGGACATAGGGCCTCCATGGAGAACTCCTTAGGTTCTTTTTCTTTTTCCATTTTGTTAAGTTTTACTTGCATGGCATGCATTTATTTCATCATAGCCGTAATAGGAGTTTCTTCCTCATGTGTAATGATATCTTCCACATTAAATTTGGGAGGAAGTTTAGCTCCTTGATGAGCTAACTTTAGAAAGTATGTTTCTCTATCTTCTTTCAAGAAATGTTTCATCATTCTTTTGAAGTTATCATCATTTTGATATCGAGCAATTTCAGCAGGTGTAGGTTCTTGATCCATATCATGTTGAGACTGATGTCCTTGGGACCCGTGATGTGTCCCTTTGTGAGACATGTTAGGAGTTTTAGGACTCCCTGGATTAGATTGAGGGGTTTGTTGACTACCTCTGTGAGTTGATGGAGGGGGTATGTAACCAGTTTTCAATCGAAAATTGCCAAGACCGTCGTCTTCGTAAAGACTAGAATTGTAGAGTTGCTCAAGAGTTGGACCCTGGATAGTGGTCAAAGGTAAGGTATGAGATGTCTCCCCTGATTTATTGTGAGAGGAAGCTCTAGTCTCCACCATTAACCTTGGGTGAAGCAAAAGAATACGATGAATACAACTGAAGAAAGATTTGATTCAAGAAGATCAAATGATGCAACCTTGTCAAAGTTTGATTGATTGAGGATAAGATTGGATGTAAATGAAGGATACTATGCCCTGGATGTATGGGTAGATGCCCAAAAGATAGCAGACACGAGTTCACAACACTTAGCTGTTTTGAAGATGGATTGAAGATTGATAGTTATGACAAGGTTTTGACACAAGATGAAAAAGACTCAAATCGATTAAACAGAAGGCTGAATCAGACTCAAGAGGCCAGTTTAGGAAAATGATTGGATTCATTCTAGTTTTTGCTCTGTTCTTGACATAGTGATTTTCTTGACAGACTGTGGAAATAGGCTGTAAAAGCTGGGTCTCTGACAGTTTTTAACACTTTCTAACAATTTTTTAGACTTTTCTCAAATGACTTTCTACAGGCTCCTACGATAGTGGGTAGACTATGAAACGACAATTGACAAGCTTGTACGACAGTTGCAAAACTTGCACGATAGTTGATAGCAAGATTTTTAACTTTTGTTATTGACTGGTGGCAAAAATCGTACAACACTATACAAGCTATCATACGACAATATGGGGGTTCTGAAATGACAATAGCCAAAAGTCGTACAACTTTCTGACTTTATGAGATGACTTTTGACTCTAGAAAGGTGTTTGATATCAGATTTTGCAATTTTTAGGTTTTCAGTTTCAAATTATTCGCAAAATTACCTATCCAGATTTGAAGATTGTACCGGATTGATTGGTTCTTAGTAACCAGATAGATAAATAGGTACACAAAACAACAAGCAAGTGATTTCAAGCATGTTTGAAAATAATGAATAGGGGACAAAGAAACCCTGCGCATGAACAACCAAGTGATTGAATGTGCTAATCCTTAGGAATGCTAACAGTGTATGTTCCAAAAAGTTTTGCAATAACGCACATATTCCTAGAAAATGAAAATTTGGCCTCACTAGGGTTTGTAGTAATGGTCTGACTCTGCAACTTTTGTGATCTCAAGAGGGCAAACTGCAATCCAAGCGCACCAAGGTTTTGACACAGTCCAAGAAATAAATCAATTAGGAGTTGCTAGGGAGATCTGATAGCCCAACAAGAGACCATACCTGTGAAGATTTCCTCCACAAGGACATTTATATAGCGACTGCTGCTACCACGATGAAAATGGCTATTACCGCTTGAGGTTCCGTCCACATGGTTAACCTAATTAAGGGAATGTCCACTATAGTTAACCCTCTCTAAAGGTGACTCACAAAAGATACCACATGGAGATTGGTTCCAGATTCAAGGATCTGAGTTTCTGATACTACCCAAAAAGGGAGTAGAGCATAGTCCTCTAGCCTTTTCACTTTTAACCAAAACAAAGCAGACAGATTAATCCAACACGCTAAGACCAAGATTATCTTACAAAGATCTATGATGTCAACCACTTATGATCTATCAACCTCTCCAAAGAGTGAATGTATCAATTAGAAGCTGAAGATGCACAAATCTAGTAGAATGTGAGACACTCTCAGTAACCTCCCTACCTACAAGGGTTTTCTCGTTGAGAAGAGCTTCGCTGGAAACCCACTCTCTCAAGAAC
The DNA here is from genome assembly GCA_027943335.1 of Chamaecyparis obtusa. NCBI lineage: Eukaryota > Viridiplantae > Streptophyta > Pinopsida > Cupressales > Cupressaceae > Chamaecyparis > Chamaecyparis obtusa. The sequence continues at coordinate 123,845 of BSBK01004556.1, forward strand.
CACAAATAGTGTTCATAGGGCCTATTTACTATGTGTAACAGATATGCAGAAAGAAAATCTACATTCATTTTATAGCCCAAAATGAAATTTGTGATATGAAAGAAATAAAGGTCACACAAGCTTGACACGTGAGAGTTCGTTTTAGTCCAAATCAAAATGTTATCAGCTGAGAAGATTACCTGAATTCCTTGCAACACTCTTAGTATATTCTTACCTATTTTTAGCAATGTTCATGCTTTTCCCAATCAGAACCAGCAAATACCAATCAGAAACAAAAGATTTCAATTGTTAATATTAGTTGTTAGTCCAAATCTAGAAATCAAATTTGGAAAACTGCCTGAAAATATGAAATGACAATAGAATCTAGAGTCAAAACTCGTACGACACTGGGTTACCTACCAGATGACAGTTTGAAAACTCATACGACTGTGGGTACCTGTTCATACAACAATTGGGCTTTCAAATGATAATGTGTACACTCTGATATGAGCCTCAAAATCTGAACTTGTCGTACAATAGTGGACACCTACCAAAATGACTTTCTGACAAAAGTCGTACGAAAATGTACGAACAGAAAATAAAAATCATAGTTTTGATCAGAAAATGACAAGAAATTGATAGAATTGGAATGGAAACCTATTTCAGGGCCCCACGGTGGGCGCCAGAAATGTGTGTGTGAATTTTGTACCTAGCTGTAGACACAACACTTCAGTAAAACATTAGAGGTTAGCAGAAATCAAAATCATGCAGTGAAATGGAAACTAATCTAACCAGGCGATTTACTGCCTTCTAGTAGGTGTGAGTATGAAATTCTCAGATTGGACTGAGATTAGTGACCTTGACGACACCTAAATGAAGGATTTGAATGCAGAATCTAGATATGAGATGAATGCAAATTAATCTATATTTTTGGATTTTCTATGCAATAAGATGAGATAAAGTGATATGAATCTATTCTATATGAGAAACTGATATCACATGCAATTAATCTAATAATGATATGCTAAATGATATGAATACTCAAAAATAATAAAAATCTCACAATAGCTTTGATTCACAAAGATTGATTCTTCGATCACCAATTCGCCAGCGTGAGGATGCAATTTGTGGATTGATTCAAATGAAGAGCTGAGGCTTTAATTTATAGAAATCCAGGACTTTGGAGGTGCATGGAAAAAGCCATAAATCACTCTTGATAAACTCAAGTTGATTTTTAAGTTATCAAGAATTTAGAGATAGATTAACTCACAAAATCATGCAAATCAACTTTTTAATTTAAATCAGAAGTTGAGATCAGCTTTCAACTCAAAAGAGAGTTGAGTTTATTTTTAAAACAACTTGAATTGATTTTCCGATTTAAAGTTTAACTGCTTTTTGGATGTGCATAATTAATTATGAATTAATTAAATAAATAAAGTGATTTATCCTCAACTTAACTATTTTTAAAATAAAACAATTGATTTATGGGTTAATCAATTATTAAATCAAACTTTTATTCAAAAATTATATTATTAAATTTGACAATTGACTTTAAAAACAACGAGAATGCAAAAAATTAGATTTCAGCGGAAGGTAGCCTTTCAGCAAAGGCAGATTAAATTAGGTTTCATTCATCACCGAAGAGAAGAGGGAAGGAGAAGCGGCCACGACCAAGACATTTCATCTTCTGATAAGGGCTCTTACAGGACTGAGAGTCAGAACTCAAATAATGAGGGAAATTTCTCAGGGTACTGCTTCAATTACCTCTTATACAGTCATAAAATGGAGGATTACCAAAAGCCAGACGTCAGATCCCAACGCCCTGACTATGCACACTTGAAGGCATTCATTGCAAAACAAAAATAAAATAGTCTTAGCGTGGCATCACAGAGAAGGGAGGAAAAAATAGATAAGGGCACGGGCAACATTTCAGAGAAAGAAACCTGCAATGAAATCCTGTTGGGGAATGCGAGAAAGAGGACCATTATTCATCCAGTACAAGATCTGGATAGGTAGTTAGCTTTCTTTGCAAAAACCAAGTATGCCCTAAAGGCAAAGTCGGGTGCCGAAGTTGCTAGGGTTTGCAAAGCTGAAGCAGCCCTTGCCTGTAATCCCAATATTGCATTGGGAAAAGACAAGGTAACTCATGGATGCACTATAAAGAAGAAGTCAAAATGGCAAACGGTGGGCAGAAAAGCTAAGGTAAACGCCTGTCCAAAGATCAATCTTAAAAATGATATTACACTTTAAAATGCGTTTGAAGTATTGAACAGGGAAGGAACCTCATTCGAGCCCTGTACACCCTGGCCAAAAAAAACTAGGGCTTTGGAAGGTAAGGGGTCTAGCGGTAAGAGACACATGGATGTAAATAAATCCGGCCTTCACCTTATCAAAGCCCTAACCAGGGACTAGTGACAAGTAGAGGAGATCAAGGTTTCATCTTATATTCATACTTCGGCAAATACATACAGTCCTCCCCATCATAGGAAGGAAATTGGAGAACTAGTAAGGAGTAATTCTCAGAATTTGACTAATCCTTATTATGAGGATGGCCCGCCTCCTGCTAAATGTAGGGATGGTGTATATACTCCACCTCACAGGCGTTCAGATGAGCATAGACAATCAAAAATTACACTGGATGAAAAGTATATTGTGGAAAAGTAGAGTGCTTATGCAAAGACAGGCGTCATATGTAAATGGATGGGAACTGGAGCCCATATTGAGGATATAACTATAGGTTAGGTATCTCTTCTCCCACCGGAGGTAAGTATTACTATCATGATGGATAATTTCATTTTTGTAGATTGTAAAAGTAGTAGTCTTAAGAATAAGATTTTAGAGAAAGGTTATCTAAAGTTTAGAGGAAAGTCTTTTTTTGTATGTTCCTGGTTTCCCTTTTTTAACCCAAGGAAAAATGAGGATTTCCAAGTAGAAAAAGCAATCATGTTAAAGAATCTACAACTAGAATGCAATCATTCAGAAACTGTTAAAAGTATAGGAGATAAAATTGGATTATTTAAAAGGATTGTTAAAGCTAAACGCAATACATCAGATGTGATTATAATAGTAGAATCAAATTATCATGACAACTATATACCCCCACTTCAGGTGTGTTTCAACTCAAATATCCTAATTATTAACCCCAAGATCATAGAGAACTTCATAGAAGACTCAGGGAAAGATAGGAATCCGATTCCATTGGGTAGGAAATATAGTGAGGATATTGTCTGTAGCTCAGAAAATAAGGTGAAAGTTAATTTCTTTACTGATAAGGGAGGTTTTGAAATCTCAAACATCAAAATTGGGTACGCTGAGCTTCCATCCGCCAACTTGGATGGGTTAAAGGCCTTGGGTACTATTAGCAACCCTCAGGAACCCTGCAAACCCCCTACTATTGCAAGAAGACCAAAAATTCCCCTTGGTACCACTGTAGAAACAAACGGGGTGAGCACTGTGAGTGCTAACAACAATCCCAAAATTGTAGACATGGGTTGTGAAAGCAACATTATAGAAAAGGAGGATTTAAACCGATAAGACATAGACATTGCAAAAACACGAGGGAGGATTGATATGTTTAGAAAAAAGGAGGATCCACAAGAAAACCAGACTGTGAGCATTAATTTTGATGTATCAACTCCTAAGTTAGTAAGTGTAGACCAAAAGGAAAATGGAGCAACTGAGAAGGATGTGCCAACAGAACATTTCTTAAATCCAGGAATGCCAAGGACATCAGAAGGAAATTGCGAAGAAGAAGTAAATCAAATCATTAAACATCTAGGAGAAAGCCTTACAAACGAATTAAAGGATAGATTTTTGGATGAAATATGTGACTACGAAGAATTAAAATATAAAAAAGAAGCATTTATTAAACTCATTAACAGCTGTACTATAGAAGAAGAAGAGGGGGAAGGTCATATGGAGACACAGGCCCCTCCGGCCACCACCCTGGAAACAGGAAGCACAAATAATTTACATCCCTCTACACCAGCAACAAAAATAACTATTCATAACAAGAAGGGAATAGAAAAGGTAAGTCACAGCCAAGAAAATGACATTAAGGCTTATGAAGGCAACATTGGAAGTCTCAGTTCGAAGAACAGAACTATGGGAGTAGAGGCAAGAGGAGAGGAACTAGTAACCTCTATTCCTATAGAATTAGAATATTTAAACCTGGAATTAACAAAGAACTTAGAGGACTTAAGTGAAATTTATGGTAAAGAAATAACTAATAGTGTAGAAATCCAAGACCATTTAAAATTGAATCATTATCACTTAGAGTAGCAGGATAATATTTTCATAGGAGATGATGGTAACCTTGCATTGGTAAAGCACTCAGTAGAAGGCCTCTTCGGTATTACCAATGAAAATAGGAATTTAGGTATAGCAATGACAAGAGGTAGTCTAAGTACGCCTAACATTAACAAGATGAAGAAAAAAAGAGGGAGGAAATCTGCAGTAGAATTAAGAACAATAGATGGTAATGCTGGGAACCAAGTTAAAATTGCAGACATTTTGTATGCTGGGAAGGGGAAGTGCCTTCCCATAGAACAATGAAAGTCACAACTTGGAATGTTAGGGGCCTCAATGCTCCTAACAAACAAAGAATAATGAAAAGATACTTAAAAATTTTTGAATCTAAAATAATTCTCCTTCTAGAAACTAAGCTCAATAAGGAAGAAAGTACTAAGTTTAGCAAAAGATTAGGTATTTGGAAGTCAAAATTTGTCTCGGCTTTAGGTTCTTCGGGAGGGTTAGCATTTCTTTGGGATCCCCGTAAAATAGTAGCTGTAACTACATCCGTCAACAAGAATTGGATGGCCTTAGATATTAAAAGCCTAAAATCTAATTTAAAATTTAATTTGATCAACATATATGGACCAATCCCTAACGAAGGAAAGATGAAAGCATGGAAGGAATTACAAGATTATTTAATCAGAAATATGCAGCAACCCTGTATTATTGGAGGAGACTTTAATGTCATTTTGGATCTAGAAGAAGAATATGGAGGCTCACAATTCATCTCGCAAGCACAAAAAGACTTTAAAAAATGGACCTTGGAGAATCACTTAATTAGTATCAATACAATTAATGGCATTTACACATGGAATAACAGAAGAGTAGGTTTTAGTTACATAGCAGAAAAATTAGACAGGTTCTTCATTAGAGCAAATTATGACAACTTCAACCATTTAGTGAAAGCGAAAATCCTTCCTGAAGCAGGATCAGATCATTTCCCCGTAAGAATTAATATTGTGGAGGATATTAAACCCTCAAGAAATCCCTTCAAGTTTGAATTCATGTGGTTCCAAAACCCAGATTTCATTAAACACCTAGAGGAGTGGTGGAATCAAATATCAATTAAAGGATCAAAAATGTACTGTTTAATAGCAAAACTAAAAATCATAAAAAACAAGGTGCTAGAGTGGAATAAAGAAACATTTAATAATATTTTTGCGGAAAAGGCAATTCTCGAACAAGAAATCTCTGATCTTAATAATACAGTAATAGAGCGAGGCATGAATGAGCATAGTTATCACAAGGAAAAGGAATTACTGGCTAAATACAATGACATTTTACTTAAAGAAGAAATTTTCTGGGAGCAGAAATCTAGGGAATCTTGGTTAAAAGAGGGTGACAACAATACTAAATTCTTTCATAATACGACCAACATCAAAAGAAGCATTAACAGAATAGCAAAAATTAAGAATAATGAGGGAAACATTACCTCTAACCCTAAGGAGATTTAAGAGGTTATGACAAATTATTATCAATCCCTTCTCAATAGTGAAGAAGCTATGGACCCCATAGCCCAATGGGAAATGCTTAAAGCTATCCCAAAGTTGATTTCAAAATCTGACAATAAGATGATTAATAGTAAGCTATCCCAAGAGGAAGTTAGGGTAGCAGTTTTCCAATTGCATCAGGATAAAGGTCCGGGCCCAGATGGGTTCCAAGCTAGGTTTTTCCAAAAATGATAGCATTTTGTTGGAGAGGAGGTTTGGCAGGCAGTAGAAGCCACTCGGAACTCGGGTTCACTTCTTAGTGAATTAAATAATACATTTTTTACCTTAATTCTGAAAAAGAATGATAGCATGGAGCCTAGGGATTTTAGAGCGATTTCCCTTTGTAATACCATCCATAAAATTCTTTCTAAATGTCTAGCAAATAGACTCAAAACCCTTCTTCCCATTATTATTTCAGAAGAACAGACAAGATTTGTTGCTAATAGATCAATTTTAGATGGTATAATCATAGCGCAAGAGATAGTGCACACTGCTCAAGTAACAAAGGAACCTAGTATGTTAATCAAAATAGACATCCAAAAAGCTTACGATAAAGTGGATTGGAGGTTCCTCTGCAAGTGCTTAGAAGCCTTTGGCTTCTCTAAACAATGGATTAACCTTATCTTTAATTGTATCTCAACTCCGAGAATTTCAATTCTTATCAATGGGACCCCGGAAGGCTTTTTCAGCATTTCTAGGGGTATCAGGCAAGGAGACCCATTGTCCCGCTTCCTTTATGTTATTATGGCGGAAGCATTAGGAAGAGCTATTGCCCAAAAATAGTTAGAAGGTAAAATTGTGGGGCTGAAGGCATCAGAAAACGTAGCTAATATTACCCACCAATAGTTTGCAGATGACATGATTCTACCAGGTGCAGCTACCAGACAAGAAGCTAGAGCATTTAGGGATGTTTTAAACATATATTCCAAAGCGTCAGGTTAGCATGTTAATTTAGCCAAATCTGAAATATTCTTTATTAACACCCCACCAAGAACCAAATTGGAGATATGTAGTTTGTTGGGATACAAAAGGGGCAAATTCTCGTGCAAGTACCTCGGAATTGATTTGGATAAGGGTCTTCGATCAACCAAGCTATGGCAACAAGTCATCTCTAAAGTTCAAAACAAGAAAAGCTCTTGGAAAGGGAAGTGGCTTACTAAAGCAGGAAGGACAACGATGATTAAATCAGTCCTGTCTGCGATACCCATGTATCATTTGTTTTCCTTCCCCTTCCAATTAGCGTTAAGCAAAACCTAGATAAAATACTTCAGGAGTTTTATTGGCAAGGCGCTTCAGAGGATTAAAAACTTGCCCTCATTAAATGGGACACCTTATGCAAACCTATCTCAAAAGGGGGTCTTGGTATTAAAAATCTATTATGGCAAAACCAAGCTCTGGGGGCTAAACTTATATGGAGAATGTTTAAGGAATCTAGCAGTAAATGGGCATCTATACTAATTCATAAGTACATCCCCGATTCAGATCCCATTAATATCTTTAGGTTGCGCTCTCATGTCAAATGATCTAGAATATGGAATTTTATAAAAGAATGCAGAGGAATTATTAGTAAGTATCTTTCATGGGATATCGGAGCAGGGGATAAAGCACTATTCTGGGATGACTCCTGGGCAGGATTTACTCCCCTAAACAGAATGGGTTTTTCTTCAGGATTTATGGAAGAATGTAAAAAATGTATGGGCATCTATCTTAAGGACTACCTATGTGAAGAGGAAGGATCTACCTGGAAGGATTTAAAGGAAATTGATGAGGTATGGCAAGAAAAGCACAACCTCCTGGCTATTATGAAAGATAGGGAGATTTCTGTTAAAAATAGATCAGACATTTTAATGTGGGCAGGGTCCAAGAATGGCAATTACTCTGTTAAGGAAGGTTACAATTTGATTATTAAAGATCATAATATGGATAACATAGACATCCCTCTGAATCTATGTTGGAATAAATTCTGCCTCCCTAAGGCTGGTATGTTTTTATGGTTGGCATTGCAAAATAGGATCCTTACAGTAGATAGGTTGAATAGATTAGGTTTTGAAGGGCCTTCTAGATGCCCATTGTGTGAAAATCATACTGAGGATGTCAACCACCTTCTCCTCAACTGTCCTTTTTCCCAAAATTGTTGGAATTGGTTCCAACAGAGTTTAGGATGGAATTCAGTGAGTCATTTTGATTTACTTAGCAACTTAAAAGCATGGCCAGCATTATACAGAGACAACTTATACAAGGATATTTGGACTATAGTGCCATCAATAGTAGTATGGGAGATCTGGAAAGAGAGAAACACAAGAATCTTTTCAGACCAAAAATTAACCTAGACTTCGATCACAAACAAGATTGAGGCATCTATTGTAGAAATTATAAATAGTAAGCTTAGGGACAAGGTGAGTTATGAGGAATCTTTCAAGAGTTGGGATAATAAAATTAGATGCAAATGGCCTAAATTAGTGATCCCCCCTCTGTATGGAAAAGGGGGCACCAAAGTAAAGGCTGATAGAGCAGTATGCAAATGGATACCCCCAAAAGAAGGTTGGTACAAACTCAACTTCGATGGAGCATCGCGCAGTAATCCTAGGATAGCTGGTGTCGGAGGGATTATCTGAAATTGGAAGTCTGAAGTTATTGCCAGGTATTCGAAACCCATTAGCCCCTCCACAACAATCTGGCAGAATGTTTAGCGGCAATAGAAGGGCTTAAGATTTGCAAAAATCTTAATCTTTCTAAAATCATTATTGAAGGGGACTCTCAAGTTGTGATTAATGCTATTCGTACTAAAAAACCCCCAAATTGGGTTTTGAACTCGAAAATAGAAGAGATCAACCACATCCTGGAGAGAATACCAAAATTTGAAATCAGGCACACCTATAGAGAAGGAAATACGG